>ML742100.1:0-102307 GCA_009193465.1 Aspergillus avenaceus | reverse complement strand
GACTCCCACCAGTTTGCATGCCTCAGGATGCCAAGAGAGCAATAAATCCTTCAGTTGTCTCTCAATCCTTTTTTTTTTTTTTTTTTTTTTTTTTTCCTGCTGTTGATCTGTTATCTGTTTCTTTGCAGTTCGCCCGAACACACCAACAGGTCCATCGCCAAAACCCACTACGGCCCCCGCCCAACCTCCCCAAAATAGTGCTGGTCCGCCTCCACCGCTCAATTAATCCCGTTCCTTCAGCTTTTTCTCGTACTTTCCCTGTGTCCATTTCTGTCGGTCGCCTAGCGCATAGTTGCTTACCCCCTTTCCTCCCCCCCATTACTTTCAATCCTCTCTAGCTATCAATCTATACACGCCTCAACCGACATCACGTAACCCGCCTTTCCCATCGATCTCATGGCTCCACCTGCGAACTTGCCTTTAGCCGAGCGGCTCAAGGCCCTGGCTCAAACATTACAGTATGTGGCTTTGCTGTCCTTCCCACGGCGATTCTGATACTGACCTTCTGGTTGCTCCACAGATTTGCTTGGTTTGCAGGGTATGTCTTTTTCTAAACTTCTCAAATTTGTTCGTTGTTTTGATGAACCTTGCCCGTCGGAAGATTGCCTGGTGTATATTTTGCGATGCGAAAACAGGCAATCGGGGCAATGGTCTCTTGGTCTCGCAACATTCACATCAAGTTCATGATCAAAACAGAACCCGCTGATAGGCTATAGACATGTAACATTGCTACTCTCGGTCTTTCGCTACATCCTGTCCTATATTACATTCAACTATTACTCGTCTTCCGCGCAAGTGTCCTATCGCTTGGCCTTCCTTTCGGCTGCTGCGACATATGGCATTGTGGTCTATAAGGGACACATTGCCCGGGGCCGTCTGCAGGGTAGCGTCCCCAACATTGTTATGAAACTTGCGGGTGACGAAAATGTTCAGTACCTTGGTGAGTAGCTACTTGCTTTACCCACCCGTCAACCGCCACGGTAGTGACTCATGGATAATTAGTGATGGCGATTGTCTGGCTGTACTCTCGTCAAATTCCCCTGGCCCTTCTTCCTTTCAGTGTGTACTCCGTGTTCCACGTTGCGACCTACTCCCGCGCCCATTTGATCCCCACCTTGCAGCCTCCCGCCCAAGGTGCTGCTGGACCGACATCTCCTTCTTCTCCTAGTGCCCCTAAGCCCACCGCCAACCCTATCGCCGACACCATCGGAAGATTTGTGAAGCAGTACTATGACGCTAGCATGGACCTTGTTGCTGGTCTGGAGATGGCGCTCTTGTTCCGCCTTGGCTTGTCTATTCTGACTTTCTCCAAGGGAAGCATTTTGCTTTTCTTCATCTACGTGGTCTTCTTCCGTGCCAGATACGCCCAGAGCGCGTTTGTCCAGCAGGCCGTTCGCCATTTCACCGCCCGCGTTGATGCCTCGGTTTCCCACCAAAGCACTCCCCCCGCGCTGCGCCAGGGCTGGGAGACTTTCAAGGGTGTTGTGCGCCAAGTTTATGACAGCACGGATCTGGGCCGTTTGACCTCTGGGGCTACCGGCAAAAAGCCGCAATAGATGATGGCCAGGTGGACGGAAAGCGACAAGAGACCTGTGGGAAGGGTCCAGTCAACGGAGACCACGTGCTATAAGACCAATCGGGGCCGTCTGTAAATGGTCTTAATTACAGGATCTACCGTTACGGATGGGTGTGTCGTTGTAGATTCATAAGCGTATAACGAATGATGTGTCATTGTTGCCCCATCGGATGGGGAGATGGCTTTACACGACAAGCGAAAGATTGTTTGTATTTCGAGCTGAGAGCCGGGGACGTGGTTGTTCTAAAGAAACTCAATATTCTTTTTTTTTTTATAATGGAGTGTGATTTGGTACATTTGCATTTGGGCAGTGTCTGACGAGGAAATTTTCTATGATATTAATTTGCTACTCGGAGATATTCTATTGAGCCTGCTATAATCAATGCGAACGAATTACCGTTTCTCCTTCTCTTTGACCTTGAGCATGTATGGAAAGATTTTGAAGGGTGAGTGACGTAGTTGGTTTTGGCTTGCGACAATAAAAGACTGACGTAGGACCACGTTGGTTGTGCCAAGTTCCATCGGTACAAGTCTTTGGGTCCAGATTGTGGGCGATTGAGATGAGAAGAACGGGCCAATTTCTGGGTTGATCCTGTCCATTCATTTTCTCAGGAACCGCAGATATTATTAAGTAAGGTGTTGTGTGCCTGAGGCGGAGTTGTCGGGCTCGGACGCGGAGAAAACGGGAAACCGACCAAAATTTTGGATGAGGGAAAAGGTTGGTCCATAGGTCTCGCTTTTTGTAAACTACCAATTCTGAGAGGTGCGATAAATTCCCTCACTCTTGACCATCCCTTTTCTCTCATTGACTGGTGGGATAACTCATTTTGATTCCCCTTGTCCTTTTAGCCTCCCACCCATTCCATCCTTTTCCCATCGTCATCCATCGGGGTGGCGTCCGTCCGGTAAAAGTCGCCCGCCGCATCCCAACCCCCGTGGTCTGGCCCGCTCCACGATCTGGTGGGTTGCGGTACTCTTGCAATGAGCTTGACTTCGCGTGTGTTTGGCCTGTTTTCTACGACAGAGACACCCACATCGGACCCTCCAACCGCATCGTTTTCCAAGACCGCCAGCGTCGGTAATCATGTTTATAATGCGCCGACCCCGATAAAGTCTGGTTCCAATCATGCACAGAATACATCCTTAGAAGATGAGGAGGAGCCTCGTCCTCCGTATCTACATGTATGTTTATGAAACTACGAGGTTGACACCGGGTGCTTGGAGATGCCAGATGCGAGTCGCATCATCTGCGCATACCTTTTCAATCTTATCGGCTGACGGAGACACTCTTCACGTAGGCAATGCTTGCCGGTGGAACTGGTGGCACTTGCGGTGATATGCTTATGCATTCGCTAGATACGGTCAAAACGAGACAACAAGGCGATCCCAGTTTTCCTTCCAGGTATACTTCGACGGCAGCATCTTATGCTACGATCTATCGACAGGAAGGTTTCCTGCGAGGTCTTTATGGAGGAGCGGTCCCGGCATTCTTTGGTTCCTTCCCGGGCACCTTGATCTTCTTCGGTGTCTATGAGTTCACCAAGCGGCAGATGATCGATTCCGGCATCAATCCCAATTTGGCCTATCTTTCGGGAGGTACGAGCCCTAGAATCTGACAATGAGGGTTTATTGTGTGCAGTAATCTGACTGTGATATTTAGGTTTTTTTGCAGATTTGGCCGCTTCTGTAGTTTACGTTCCTTCGGAGGTCCTGAAGACGCGACTGCAGCTCCAGGGACGTTTTAACAACCCTCATTTTAATTCTGGATATAATTACCGCTCCACCCGGGATGCCTTCCGCACAATCGTCCGCCAAGAGGGATTTTCCGCACTCTTCTATGGGTACAGGGCTACCATTTACCGTGACCTTCCCTTCTCCGCTTTGCAATTCGCCTTTTACGAGCAGGAACACCGTATGGCGAAGGAATGGGTCGGCTCGAGAGATATCGGACTTGGCCTGGAGATTGCGACGGCAGCCACGGCGGGTGGAATGGCGGGTGTGATAACCTGCCCTATGGATGTGGTGAAGACTCGCATTCAGACCCAGAAGAACCCGGAGACCCAGGGTCCCGCTTCGTCGAAACCTGCGGCCGAGCATGCGTCCACAAAGGAGACTCCCCGGCAACATACATCGTCCCACAGCCCGTCAAGTCTGCGGACGCACTCGCGGCCTATCTCGACCTCGGGACCTTCGACTTCCGTGGCGCCTCCGGGGGCTCCTCGCTTGGACACCTCGTCCTTCTTCACCGGTCTGAAAATGATCTACCAGACCGAGGGCATTGCCGGCTGGTTTCGTGGAGTCGTTCCTCGAGGCGTGTGGACCAGTATCCAGAGTGGGACGATGCTGGTCATGTACCAATACCTGCTGAAACAGCTGGAATCATATGAGAACGCCGAAGAGATGGGTCCCTTGTAAATCAACCGGGACCGGATGTTTTCTTCATTGCATAAAAAAGTTGAGGAGACGGAGTGACCCTGCAGACGATACATCAGGGCGCTTGTAGATAGTACGATATCAACGCATTGGAGGCTATGTGGGTATGGCGTTCTGGCAGGGATGTTGCATGATCTTTCTTCATTTATAAACAGTTTGCTTTCATCGGTCTGGGGCATGGCAGCATTATTTGTTTTTTGGTTTGTCCTTGCCGCTTGTTCATGTTCACACACCCTGCTCCAGACTTGTATGGCTTACATAGACTTTTAGATAATCACGCAACGTGTACAATAAAGATAGACTATAAACAACGAATTGTTGATTGCATTGAATTGGTTTAACGCTGCAGGTACAGGAATGGCAGGACTAGGAAATTCTTCATATAAATTTCCTACAATTCTCTCCCAGCCGTCTGTCTTTCAAAAGACAAAATGAAGGAGTAAAGAGACAAAGCAAAGGTTATTTATATCGAGCATCAGTTGATTCGACGTGACGGCGAAAATGTAAACAAACGGATGCGGTCAGCCCCACGAATCCATGCATCCTATTGGTTCTCGCCGGTCAAAACAAGCCAACTGACTTTTGGAGAGTAGTATTGATCACATCTTCTCTTCCCTTCCCCTCTCCACCTTTCACTGTTCGCCTCTTTATTTGTTTATTTATTATACCCTTTTGTCATCTTTGACGTCAATAATCTTTTCTTGTATTTCTATCCCACCACTTCGCTCCAGTCCATTATCCCAACCCTTTTTCTCTTCTCTTCCCCACCTGAATTTCAACTGTTTTGCGTCTCCCCTTCTCTTGCTTTGTGTCGCATGATCCTGCGGATTCAACGCGCGCATCATGTCTGCCGGACAGTCTTATTTGCAGAAACTCCGCAAGCCTCAACTGGCGGAATGGGCCGCATTTAGTGATCTTCATGAGTGAGTCGGACCCTCTGGCGCTTTGTTATCGCCCCACCGGTCCGATAACAGAGATACTGATGCTGGACAGTTACGAAGAGTACAACAAGCCCGAACTCATCGTGGCTTTGGATAAACATCTCCAGGCCAACCAATCTATCTTCAGCAACGACCCGCGACTAGCCGAATACTACAAGCGGCTGACGCAGTCCCCGCGCAAGGGATCGCCGCTTAAACGAGAACCTCAGGTCGAACTGACACCGCTGAGAGACGCGCCCCGATCGGTGCGTCGCAGACAGACGAAGCCGAAGGAGGAGGTGGTGGAAGAAGAGCAGATCAAGCTGGCGTATGTTTATTTTTTCGCTGTCGCGCGTGGCATTTGGATGCGCGCACGCATCCGTCACGATGACGTTATTGTCGCTAACTCGTTTACGCTATAGGGAGGATTCCGAAGCATCGTCGCCGGTGATCCCAGCCCTCTTCCAGACTCCGGCGCGTTCCCCGCAGACCTCCAGTATTGGCCATGTGGACGACATAATTGCGCCGTCACCAGCGGCTCTCACTAACGCGATTGATCGTCAAACAACGCGCATGTGGAAGGGCCTGGCCGACCTTTGGTTTGATTCGAAGCTGCCGCAGGCGTCAAACAGTCTGCGCTCCTCGCTGAGCAGCGTGCAGGCCGTTCATTACCTACTGCTCCTTCTGGAAGGGTTCCATGTTGCCCGCGAAGCTCTGCCTCTGCGCTACGTGACCACCGTTCGCGTTTGGCTCAGTTTCCTCAGTGCTGTTGAGATCCATGTCCCTGATGTGTTTGCGCTGCTGGAGGGCTCATTCTGGGCGCCATTCTCTCTGTGGGTACTTACCAGTGTCGCATTGCCACTGACGGCCGCATACTTTTTTAATATCCGCTTGAACGTCAAGGGGAATGCGCGATCTCGTCAAGACGGTCAATTCGATCCGCTGAGCTACACCATCGCCAAGGGACTCATCTCGTATCTCGTCTACGGGAGGGGGTTCAACTTCTGGAACATATACGACCCGATTACGCTTGAGCGGGTGAACAGCGCGGTGCCGGGTCAGGTTAGCGGACTGTTCCTCGGCTGCTCGATCGGTGCGATTGGGAGCATTTACGAGGAGATCCTGCGGAAGTAAATCAGTAAATACAGCGGGTCATAACCAGGATTGTTGAGTAGGGGATGAATACGTTAGAGGGGGGTGTTGTGTAGAAGGTGCGGCCTGTATTTGAATATTTGACGGTGAGCCATGTGGTGTTCAGTTGATTGAAAATCTTTTTTTCGGGACGGCGTGCAAGTGGAGGGTTACTTTGATTTAAACCGGAGGCGTTGGGTAGTTTTAATGTAGTGAATGGAATCTATCTCTATCGTAACATGACCCCAATTATACGTGAAACGAAATCACCTCGCCCTCTTAAACCGACTCGCCAGTTCCAGCGTAAAAAGCACCGGCACCGCACTCTTCACACTAACCACATCCGCCCGAATATGGTTACTCGTACTCAACTGGCCCCCAATCTCCGTCCTCCAATCCTCCACATCCCACTGAAACCCCGAAGTCGTGATCCTTGCCGGCCCAGAAAGGGGAATAATGCCCACATTCTCCTCGAGCAGATGGCCCTCCGCCCCGCACCCGGGTCGATTCGCCCCAGGCGTCCGAATCACATTTTCCCCTGGGTGAAGGATAAACGTAATACTCTCTTCAGAGATAAGGTAGAGGTTGCCTAGTGGATTACCCTCCGAACCACCCTCCTCAGCATTAGAAGAAAAAGTCCGACTCATAGAATACAAATGACTGATTTGAGAAAAAGCCTGGTCGACGCGTCCACCTAGTCCACCTAGAATTAAGACGTCAAGAGCTTCCCGGGGTTGCCCTGTTAGTTCTGCTCTGTAAGAACTAAGGTACCGAAGACACTTTGTGAAATCGGTGGAGTACTGATCCGCGTCTTCGAGGACGTGGACACCTAGTTTCTCGTAGTGCGCTCTTATGTCTGCGTGGATGGAGTCTAGATCTCCTATTATTGTGTTTGGGATCTGCTTTTATCAACATACGATACATCAAGAGTTTGAAAAGTAGGGGGGAAGGGAAGGGATACACCGATGTTTTCTCTGCCCCTCGCTTTCATCATTTCATAGAAATGGTTTGCGCCGCCGTCGGCGCAGACTGTTAGTTTTGCTGTTTTGTTACGCTACTTGTTAATTTATATTCTTGTCTGTCGTTATATTGTTCTTTGGACGTGGTATGGAGGGATGGACTGGGTAGGGCTTACCATGTTCTTTTAGCACGTTGTAGGCTCGTTCGTTGATTGGTTGGTTGAGGATTAAGAGGGCGAACGGGGATGTGTGCTCTTGTCGGAAGTATTGGGTTGGGTCCCAGGTTTTTGTTTGGGGGGTTAAGGACGTTGGGTCCATTTCCTTTTTGTATTTTGGTTTATAGCTTGGTTTATAGGGGTTGTGGTGGTTGTAACTGTAGTAGATGTGGGTGAGGGGATGGATTGATATGGATTGATACTGCATGGGTTGATTTGGTGTGGGTCGATTAGGTTTGCAGATTCTGGGCCAATCATATTGTTTTATTATAGTGATTTATGGAGATTGTAATTGATATTGACATGTATTCATTCACCTTCCATACTATTATGTCTAATTCATATCCGATATCCCATACCCAATACCTTAGTATAGTACTATCATAGACAATAACCCTAAAACATCAGCCCCACCAAACCCCAAAAAAAAAAGGTACAGACAAAAGAAAAATAAACATACAAACTAAGATTAAAGATCCCTAGTCTCAAACTCCAAAACAGTAAAGCTCCTCACCCGACTCTCCAACTTGACCGTGCCAGCCTCGCCAACCGAAAAGCTGAGGTCTTCGCACTCGTCGTCCTCAAAGAAAAACACTTTCTGGCCGGGTTGCAAGTCGTCAATGCTGACGTGGAATCCCTTCGGCAGGAAGGCAGGCGTGCAGATGTCTGTTTCGGAGCTCTTCCAGTAGCCGGTTGTTACTTCCCAGGCGGAGATTAATGGGAGGAGGGATAGGAGGGGGATTGTGAATTTCATTTTGGTTGTCTTTGCTTGGTTTTGGTTGGGGTTGAGTTGTTTGATGGTTTTGGGTGTGGTGGTTTGGTGTTGTGTACCTTGTGTAGTGTACTTAGTGTAGGGGATGGGTTGGGAAGATTGATTTATAGTTATATATGGTGGTTTGGAAAGGGTGGAATACTCTGCATGCGGAGGAATGTGATGTTACATGTCGGAGTGTGTTGTTTTCGGTGGACACATTCCGGGTTCGGAAGTTGGTTGATTGACTTTGCGGATTCTGTTCTTTTGTTTAGTGGGCTATTTGTATTTGTGTATGGAGTTGGGGTTTGTTGAGATTCTGGTTCGTGTTTTAGTTTGATGTTAATTTATTAAAAAGTAGTAATTCTAGAGGAAAAGAAATAAAGTTAATTGGTAGTTCACGGAGAAAGAATTTTGCTTTCACAAAAGTCGGATAGACATTTCTCGACAAGGTCGAGTTCAGCTGCAGTATACCTCCTCGACATAGGTCTAATAATAAACATGTAACTGGAGTTTGAGAATAGCCTAGACTAGAAATTCTCTGAATAGAATTTATGATATCATGTCAATGGTTTGATCAATTAATTTATCCACGGCAAAATTCAGCCTTCCCCGCATTAATTTCTCCGTCGAAACTCTGCTGACTTGAAAATGGACACAATGGCCCAAATGGATTCTGAAAACACTTGCACACAAGTGATATTGCAGCATGCAGTTACTGCAGGTACTTGGGATGAGCTCCCTGGCGACTGCGACGATGTGGTCGTCCAAGCCAGCATCCTGGGATACGACGAATGAAGCGTTTGCCATTGGGAACGGGAAATTGGGGGGTAAATACCATCACTCTCTTTTATCATGACAAAACTAAGTCTGTCAGTGATGCCCTTTGGTGAACCAGGCGCTGAGAAGCTCAACCTCAATCTTGACGAATTGTGGGAAGGAGGCCCGTTTCAGCTCGATGTGAGTACAAGTCCAGCATCAATTTCATGGCTAACGAATCAGGGCTACCGAGGTGGAAACCCCAACTCGAGCATGGTAGGGATCCTGACGGAGATCCGTAATGAGATCTGGGCAAAGGGAACCGGCAGTGAGTCTTCGTCTCCTCGCTGGATCTTCGTCTGACAGTCTTAGACGACAGTCGTCTACACGGCGACACGACGGGCTACGGGTCTTTTCACTCGCTGGCCAATCTCACCATTTCAATCGCTGGTGTCGAGAAGGTGGATAACTACAATCGCTCTCTGGACCTCAGTACCGGGATTCATACCACTAGCTATTTGACTAGTCGGGGCACGTACACCACAGCGACGTACTGCAGCTATCCTGCGCAGGTATGCGTCTATGAGTTGACCTCGACAGCGGCATTATCGAATGTCACGGTGTCTCTCGATCAACTCGTGGAGCAGTCTTCGCTTTACAATACGACCTGTGAATCGGATTACGTTCGCCTCCAGGGCATCACACAGACCGGTCCACCCCAAGGGATGCTCTATGACACGATAGCACGAAGCTCCATTCATGGTACCTGCGATCGTTCCACGGGTAGTTTAACCATTGATGCTAGAAACAGCTCTTCTCTCACCATTGTAATCGGCGCCGGCACCAATTTTGACCGGACCAAGGGGACAGCGGAAACCGACTACACCTTCAAGGGAGAGAATCCAGCACAATACGTCGAGACCATCACCTCCAATGCAGCTTTACAGTCTGAACCCGATCTCAGGACTGCCCACGTCGCAGACTATAGCAGTCTAATGGGCGCCTTTACCTTGGACCTACCCGACACTCAGAGTTCAGCGGGCACAGATTTATCGGCACTCATTACGAACTACAACGCCGACCATACAGAAGGCGATCCGCTTCTAGAAAAACTGCTCTTCGACTACGGTCGCCACTTATTCATCTCATCATCTCGCGAGAACAGCCTCCCTCCCAATCTTCAAGGAGTCTGGAGCCCTAACAAGAATGCAGCCTGGGGAGGCGACTACCACGCCAACATCAACCTACAAATGAACATGTGGGGAGCAGAGGCCACCGGCCTGGGTAACCAAACAGTCTCCGTCTTCAACTACATGGAGCAGAACTGGATGCCACGCGGCGCCGAAACGGCTAAGCTTCTCTACGGAGGAAAAGGCTGGGTGACGCACAACGAGATGAACGTCTTCGGCCATACCGGGTAAGCATGTACCTTTTACTTATTGCAAGCGACTAACGGGTATACAGGATGAAAGACTGGCAAACCTCATCCGACTACCCGGTGGCTCCGGCATGGATGATGCAACACGTCTGGGATCACTACGACTACACGCGCAACAAGACCTGGTTCGCCGAGCAGGGCTGGCCACTACTTAAAGGCGTAGCAGAGTTCTGGCTCTCCCAGCTGCAGATAGACAGGTTCACGAATGACAGCACACTCGTCGTCAATCCCTGTACATCGCCAGAGCTCGGGCCCGTCACCTTCGGCTGCACACATTGGCAACAGTTAACCCATCAAGTTTTCGAAACCACCCTCCAAGGCGCAGCAATAGTGGACTCAACCGACGAGGAATTCCTGAATAATCTTAAAGAAAAGCTCAAAAACCTAGACAAAGGCCTCCACATCGGCTCCTGGGGCCAAGTCAAGGAATGGAAACTCCCCGACAGCCACGGCTACGAAGAGCAAAACAACACCCACCGCCACCTCTCCCACCTAATAGGCTGGTACCCAGGCTGGACTATATCCTCCTACATAAACGGCTACGCAAACAAGACAATCCAATCCGCAATATCCACGTCCCTCCTCAGCCGCGGCGTAGGCATCGCCGACGCAAACGCAGGCTGGGAAAAGGTCTGGCGATCAGCCTGCTGGGCACTTCTCAACAATACTGAGAAAGCCCACTACGAGCTCCGTCTGACCATTGACCAGAACATGGGGCAAAGCGGTCTGTCCTTGTATTCTGGCGGAGATACGCCGTCGGGCGCGTTCCAGATCGACGCTAACTTTGGGTTTGTGGGCGCTGTGCTTAGCATGTTGGTGGTGGATTTGCCGGGTAAGGAGACGGAGAGAACGGTGGTTCTGGGACCTGCTATCCCTGCCGCTTGGGGTGGGGGATCTGTCAGGGGACTGAGGATTAGGGGTGGTGGGTACGTTGACTTTTCATGGGGGGATGACGGGGTAGTGGATGAGGCTACTGTGGTTGGTGTAGAAGCAAGGGTCGTAAATGTGAAGGGGGATACACTTGTTTCATGCTAGTCTGTACATATAGTAGCACTAAGATAGCCGTGTATATGAAACAACCCACCAGTACATGAATCTGGGGCTTTTGATTGTTGGTGTGGTTAAGTATATCTCACATGCGCGGTTGGTAAATACGGGGGAGCCAATTGGAAGGCGATGACTGGCTCAATATGTTTTGGTTTACTTATAGTATGAATACACTTGCACTGGGATATGGATAAGCATGAATGGTGTTCTTTAAAGTTGTATTACTAGGCCATTAACACTGCTAGACAGTGCAAGGTTGATTGATCTCTGATCGAAGTCCCTAGGAAAGGCAGCACACACATGATGTTATCTATTATCCAGAAGAAGGAAAAAGAAAAAGAGCCTTTGCATTCGCACAAAAGTACAGGGAAACCTATGTAGGAAAAACCTATACTAAGACCCGTGGGAAGCAAATTGCAATGCTCCGCTGAACCTGTCCGACCATGTCAGTCATAACAGTGTCAGGGAGACTATACTATCACTTACCAAGTTTCTCCACACCGACATGTCCATCACCATTTTTTCTATGTGCGAGGTCAGCCTTGATATACGGTTTGATGTATACCCAGCGCCATATCTTACGGCTGCTGGTTCAGGTTCAGCCCATTCCTTAGTCCTCCTCCTAACCCTGTAATCAGCCACGTTCTATCGTATTAGTGGGTACACACTTACAGCTGGCTTCATAACATCAGTCACCTGTTCTCAGTCACCTATTTAACTCGGTGGGGTGGGTACTTACACCATCCTGTACATATACTAGTAGTATTAGTCGCTCGTTAGTCGTATCATTTAAGGTAGGCTGGAACGTACTACCTGTGTATGCAGTATTAGTTACATCTTAGCCATATAATTCGTCGTGAGATGTAACTTACTTCCTATAGACTATGTTAGCGTTGAAATGGAGTGTTTGGATGGTCATACCTGACGAGGAACTACTTTGAATTCGTCAACACTGTCGCCATATGCGATCTGCCCTGCTGCTAGGGTGGTGAGCATCAATGTTGCGATGATCTGTAACAACTTCATTTCGGCCTTTGGGGCTGTGGGCTTCAGGGTTGGATATGAGAAATGAAGTAATGAGTTGAGTAGAGATGTGAATGTTGTGGTTGGATTATGAGTTTATTTAAGTTCGTTTGTCGGTGGGGGTACCGTGATAAACAGGGATAGGTTGGTGTTAGTATTGTTTGTTTTCTTATCCCTGACGTTCGCGACTGTGTCTTTGAGGAGTAGGCTGTAGATCAGGGGTTCTTTGGATGCATGGAATGAAAGGTCAGTATAGGTGTATAGGGTTATGGGTGTGTTTGTGAGGGGGGATTGTGTTTCAGATGATAGTGTTGGGGTATATACACTGTACGGCTAGGGCTAAGACATCCAGATAGTGTAAGAGTGTCATAGAGTTCAACATTCGTTCTTTCGTGTCTTTGGTGATTGGTGATGAGGAGATTCTCCCTAGTCCTTTGCGCCGGAATTGTTCACCTCGGTATAACTTATCTATGAGCAAAGAATGTGGAGATGTGGATTCTTGGGGTTAAATGAGGCAGGTCCCGATGATCGGATGAAGATTCCACAAAGGGTTATATGTCTGTAGATCTCTACACATGTTGATCTTTCTATAGAGCCCATTTGTAATTCGCCAAGAGCATCAATGAAGGGTTGGACATTATCGGAGAAGAATGTTGTATTATAGAGATTACAGGATTCTATAACCTGTGAAATCGTTTCCAGGCTGAGTCATAGAGATATTAAGTAGATAGATCACCAGTGATACACCTCCTTCCGCGGCTGAAAGGCTGTATCGACGCCATCTGGCTTGAGCATCAGGACTACATGGCACGGGTTCCTCTCTGCGTCCTGTGGATGAAAGCATTCATAGACGCGCGCCAACGCCCCCACATCCTTTTCACTGTCCACCGCACCTGGACATGCACCCTCCTCGACTTCCATTACCAGTGTAGCCACAGTCGCGTATTGCCTGGCGTTCCACATCCCCTCCACCCTACCACAACAGGACAGCAGTTTGATGGCTCTCCTCCGGATATAGGGGTTGCGGCACTTGTTCGACAAGAAATATAACGGTGCAATGATCTCGCCATCAAGAGTGAACACAGAGGAGCTGCTATTCCTGTTGTTAATTTCTGTAGTAAGTCTGACCACTTCAGCGTAGCCGACAATCGCATCAAAGTCGGCAATGTGCCGGTCAAAAACCATTTCATCCCGTGCCAGAACCGTGAGAACCCAGACCATCGAGATGCGATGGTAGATCCGGAGTAGGAGTGAAGCACGCAGCTCGGTTGGTTGAACCCATGCTCCGAGCTTTTGAACGAGTTTGTCGAGCGATACAAGCCAGAGATTAAATCCACGCTGGAGAGCTTGCTGCTCCGGTTCTTTTTTTAACCGAAAACTGTCGTCGCGGGCGTCTCTGTCAACCCCAACTGATCGAATAAACAATAGTCCCTTGTTCATCAGCTGGTCCAGAGCGCTTCTAGCGTGCGACATATCTGTGAATGCTACACCGAAATCTATCGCATCGAGTGAAGGAAAGCCTAGCGGAAACAGCAAGCGGCCCATATACGAAGCTTGCAGGTTCACTCTGCAAAAGAACCGCCGCAGCTCTTGATAAATCTCGCTGGAGCAATTTGTCGCGATAGCAGAGTGCTCGCATCCGAAAAGAATCTTTAGCCCGGCATCTATATGATTCAAAGCGAGCGTCCTGTTCCCTTGGAGGATCTCAAAACTAATAAAAAGACAGCAGGTGACTAATATCATCTCCCAGCTCCGGGCGGCTGCAGTCGCCTGCAGCCCTATCAAATGCCGGATCGCTTTATTGTACTGCTGCAGCGCGAACTGGCCCTCGCCGGACAGGCCGATCTGTCGTCGATTGGCGGCATCCCCGAACCCGGTGTGGATTGCACCGATGGCCACCATGGCATGTCGGATGGTGGGCTCCGCCTCGCTGATCTGGGGAATGAGGTAGGACCAAAGCTTGGAGTCGAAACATCCCGAAAATGCCCGTGCGGTTTGCGTATAGAAGTACTCCGCATACCGACGCTCTTCCCGGGTCTCTGGTCGCAGAATGATTCGGTGATCGGCGCTGAGTGCGGGTCTACGATTGGCGTCTAACCGTTGACGAAGTTGCGACTAAGAAGCGTTGTCGTAACCTTCACATTTGTGGTTGGATCTTTGACATTGTAGACATGTCGGTTTTGCTTCGTCACATTTAATATGGCGTAGTCTGTTCGTCTTAGCTTCGATCTGTCTTTTGTTGTATGAAACTTACTTGCAAGTGATGCATCCAGCTCGTGATCTTGGCCCTGATTTTCTCTTCGCCATATTTCCTGCCTTGAAAATGTTACATGATCAGCCCTTTAATCCTACGGACAAATATGACTGGTTGACTCGTAAGGCACCCTCGCTAGTGTCGTTTTGTGTCCCAATGGCCCCCAACTGACGATTTCCTTGTTTTGTTCTAGATCCACTTTTGACACTATTGTAATTTAGGTTAGACTTAGTTAGACCCTGGGCTGATCGACACGTTAACCTTATCTCTTCATTCTTAGAATTCAACCTACTGCATGGAGTTCAACCAATCATCACGCGAGTGCACCTAATGAAACTCCTGGACGATGTTTTAGGGGGTAGATACTTGCATTGAAATAAATGCAATTGAGGTTTTCCCCCCACCTGGACAGTGAGTTGTTGCCTGTTTAGGAAGGCAATGATTCCGGCGGAGGTGAAGAGGACCGCTCCGTTTGAGTGTGACCGTTTCTAATAACACCCCGGTAATTATGCCTTTATTCCCACGCTCTACAGAAACAGGGCTCGCATCAACAATTGCCACGTCCTAGAATCACTACTGTATTGATGAATCATGCAGAAGTTCTAGTGTTCAGAGATTTTTGTACAACACCAAGCAGAAGAACAGAGATTGAGAGATCATTCTTCTAAAGTACAATCAACGAAAACAATGTGGCATAATAAACAGTGTTCCATCAGGAATGGTGCAAGCGAAGCGCTCAACAAGGCTACATACTAAGACATGTAATGTCCTCCACAGGCCTGGATGGTCTGTCCCGTGATCCATCTACTCGCCGGCTCTGCCAGCATGGCAACCACCAGCGCAATATCTTCAGGCATGCCCAATCTGTTCCCTACAGGAGTCGCAGCCTTAATAGCCTCAAGTGCCTGATCTGGTAGCGCACTGCCGTGAAAGTTCATGTCGGTGAGCGTAAGACCCGGCGCGACGTTGTTGACAGTGTGGCCGCGGGGGCCCAACTCGGCGGCCCAGCAGCGTCCGAGGGCCTCGACGGCTGCCTTAGTTGAGGCGTACACACTGGCGATCGGCTGAGCGACACGGCTCACAGTGGAACCAATGTTGATGATGCGGCCAGGGCTGCGCAGATGCGGCACCACTTCCTGTGTGGTGAAAATGACGCTGCGGACATTCACATCCACCATGTCTGTGACCATATCGTGAGTAACCTCTCCGAGCGGTGATACCTGAGCGACGGCCACGTTGTTCACGAGGATATCTATCGAATCCCCGAATGCAGCGGTCGTCTCAGAGACAATTCTTTGCGGCGATTTGGGATCACGCATGTCGGCCTGGATCTTGATGGCGCGGGAGCCATTCTCGAAACTGGCTATCTGGGATATGAGGTCGTCTGCCATGGCCTCACTGTTGGGCGATACGAAGGTAATGGCAACCTGTACTCTGGTTAGGATCGGAGTACTCCTGACATACTGGTAGCTAAGGATATCATACGTTTGCGCCGCGTTTGGCGAGCTCCACGGCGACGGCCGCGCCTATGCCGCGTGACCCCCCTGTGACAATTGCAACTTTGCCCGCTAAGGTCAAAGGCTGTGCCGGCGTAGAAGGACTCATATTGTATTGTGTTTAGTCACTCAGTGAATTGTAAGCTAGACTGTTGTGTAATAGAGACATTGACACCTGCTCGGACAAGGTTTATATAATTCGGTGAAGACGGCCAAATGATCTCCCCTTGCACCGTTGACACTATTCACAATCTTGTTCCAATATCCGGCCGGCTCGGGACATCCTGCCTGCGGTCTCGGTCTGGTTGAGATCCGGGTCCCGAAGGATCTGCTATATACTGTGGAGTGGGCCGGTTTGTATGCTTGGCGTAGTTTAATCGGGTTATTCGTCAGCGAATATGACCCCAGAGTAGATCATGGCCGTGTTTGAGGTGTTGTCTGCAGATCAATTTCCTATTTCATTCCAGGGTCTAGGGTACTAAGACCAAATGTACCGAATACCATTAGGTGAATAAACACTATGCTTCGGCTTTGTCGGAGATAGGTGGCGGAGATAGATGCTTGCTTACACTATTATAAGGTTTCCAGGAAGGCTGCAGCGAGTCTACCTAGTGTACTGTTTCAGAGCCTTGTTCGGATTCATGGATCTATACGATATAACTTCCTAAAAGGGAACGGAGGGTTAGGATCCATTTACCATGTGACGAATGCTGAGAAATACAATTTACGCTGTATACTATCTAATACTATAGTAACATTTATTCGTATAAGGTTGTATATATGGAAAAGGGTTATGTCCCTCATACATCCTTGGTAGGAGCTTCGATGTTTTTCGCTTCCAATATTACAAGGTATACAGCCCACTCCACACCTCAATCAATGTATAATGATACAAATGAACCAATGGACAGGAAGGCTGGAACTATGACATAGCTACTAACTATGGCGAGCTGATGACTCAAGATATGTTTTATTAGGTCAATATGACTACTATATTGTGTCATTTGTATATCCCAGAAGCCTTACAGTACCCAGATGACAAATCTACAACGCATCGACCCATATAGGACCATAAAATCCAATACGATGCTTGATATCCGCTACCTCGTTCCTACACTCTTTCATCATGATCCCGCAGTTGTGGTGTAGTGAAGCAACTTCAGCATTCATACTTGGGAAATTGTGGATAATAGTCGTCCATGATGTTCTCATGTTAATATATAATATAATTCACGCCAGAGAGATAGTTATAGGGAGATGATACCCTTGAACCGGTGAATCTTACCATCTATCATTGGTCAACCGCGATGCTATTGACCATTACCCAAGTATGATAATGTAAGTTCTGTGAAGGAGTGGTTTTATGACGTCAAAGTTCACAACCTGAGATATAAGAACGGTGAAATAAATAGATGAACCATCCAGATTCTACAATTAACCAACACATATGAGTCACATATATTATCATTGAAGTAAACAGACATCATTCAGTGAATGATCACCTGAGTATATATACCGCGTGTTGCCTACTCATCCCAACCTTCCCATTTTCACCTTTTCAATCATCTCAATCTTGATCAGCTTGATAATCTCAGTCACCCCAAGACATCTCTCACCTCAATTACCTCCCACTTCAAATATCTCTCATTTTAATCACCTCTTATCTCCAGTACTGGCTTTCAAAAAGATTGATTATAGACCATATCCGCTACAACTCATTATCTCCCGTCTTTCACCCCTGCCCACAATTTATTTCGAATACCAGACCTTTCTGTAAGCATCTTGCTTGCTTGTGTACTAGTTTGCACCTTGCTAACTATCATTAGATTATCGAGCTAAATCGGGAAAATGTCGACCATTACGCAGGCATCAACCGCCTCGACTGCGTCTGAAATAACATGGGCCACGGAGTTATCGTATGCTTCGGGAGTATTTTTTGACCAAGTCTCTCGAAATTTACCCCGCTACGATGATCCCCGGCGTAAGCGAACAAAGAGATCTAGTAGTGATGAAGTGCCGGTGCCGCAGAATGATGGGCTTCTCGAAGAGGATTATCGAGCCGGAGGGCCCCGTCTTTGCGAGCTGCCGGCGGTCAAAGCGATAATTCCTTCGACGCACCCGGATGCAAATCTCATCGAACAAAAGCGAGGAAGCTTAATTCTGGGCATTCAAGCAATCACCAGGGATAGCTCCCTAGATGTCCTTGAGGTGGACCTCGTTGGCCGAAAAGCGCGAGGTTCAGCCTGGCAACCATCTCTGGTGACCGCCATGGTTACCGCTCATCGGCCGAGCCCTGATGAGCGAGGGTGGTTGGGGGTAGCACGAAGGATTCTTGAATACCTCGTTACTGAAGGTCTGGAAGCTACAAATGTCGAGATCATTGATCCCTGTTTAGAATCAACCCCATACGTCTTTCCATGCTATCAAAGCGATCCTATCTACCCGTATTGGGAGCGCGTGGCCTGTCGGATCCTTCAACGCTTTGAACTGAAAGACTGGGTTTCGCTGGGCTGCCAGCGCGTCGGGCGGATCAACAGTCAGTCTTTATGCCCTCCAACCGTTGTTCTTTCTGTTTCCAGGACAGCTAGCCATCGCCATTGGAAGCCCGTTAGAGAAGGGATTTTACGTATACTGGACCAGTACAATCTCTTCACGGTGGGTGTTCTGATACGTTATGACCTAGAGACGGAATCACAAGGTTCAGATTCCGATCTTTATATGCAGGCATCAATGTGTACAACAGAGGCGAAAGTCGGTTATAGCTTGGGTCTACATGACACGACGTATGGGCACGGGACATTCGGCGGCTGGCTTGAGATTCAGAATCCAACGACCCAGAAATGGGTCCCATTCGGAGTCACTTGTGCTCACTGTATCCTTCCGAGAAAGGAAGACCTAGCACCAAACGATATCCCAAGTAAGTCTTCAGCATCATATCACTATCTTTACACACTAAATCACTGACTATTTGGTTCCTACAGTCCTTGATAAGTGGAGGAAAACCGGGATAAAACCCGGTGACAAAGATGCTTCGAGATTGTTGGTTGTCGATTCGCCCGGCTATCTGGATATGGAGGGGATGGAAAAATACTTTAACGATTGCATCGGGGATATCAGAGACGACAAATTTTTCAAGCAGATTGAAGAGGCTGAGAATGCCGGCGACTTTATCATTCCGCGTGATCAAAAGGAGTATGATATACTTATATCTGTGGTCCAAAACTTTCAACGTGGCAAAGACCGCGCGGAAGAATACAAATACGGCGAAGAATACAAGCTGGGCACGGTTTTCGCCTCATCAGGATTGCAAGAGGGCCTGTGTAAAACCACTCAGAATGAGGGAAACTATCATTCTGTGCTTGACTGGGCGTTAATCAAACCCCAGGCTCCCCGGGAACTGGGGTCCAATAGGGTATGTACAGCGAAACCTATAACATTAAAGTTCCAATGAATACTGATCATCGATTCACCATATAGCTGAATACATACTCCTCGGAATCACCTATTTCGAGTTGGAAGGGGTTTCTTCCGTCCCATCGAGAACCCGATGGCAGGCTCTTCAAAGTGGGCCGAAAAACCAAGTTCACGACCGGTTTTTACAACGGGCTCAAAGAGGCCCGAGTGGCAACACAACAAACTAGAACCGGAGAGGAACAGAAGGTGACATGGGAGCATTGTGTGCTGGGTAAAGGCCAAGAACCCTTCATGGCAGCTGGGGACTCGGGCTCATTAGTCTACACTGCAGCGGGTCAGATTGCCGGTCTTTGCTTTGGAGGTAAAACCTATGAGCAAGTCGGGTATTTCACACACATCCATGATGTGTTGTCGCATATTCATAAGATGACTGGCGTTACCAACTTTCGGGTTCGCGGCGCAGAAAATAGCGAGGTCCAGATCACGGAGTGACTTGAGCATGTGCTAAACAATCTGCAAATTATTCTGTTCTTTTTCCCCCCTCCTCTCTGCCTCCAATTTGTTCCTTCGACTTTCTAATGAGTTCCTCATATTCGAGCTGTACATACCATCCTCTTTGTTGCAGGTATGATGCGGCAAGCGTTCTATCCTTGTGAAATTCAAGTTGCATATCATATGAATTATTCTCTAGGTAGCCATGCCTAAGTCTGATACTTTTTAAAATTCTGCAACGTGCATGATACTAAATCAGTTGATATCACCGTACTACGTAGCACTTTCAGACAAAAGGTACCCTAAATATCCTACATAAAGATATATAGTATAATCTTGACATATTATACTTCTGATATCCCAGCAACTTGAAACAGAGAAATAGTACATGGCATCTGAGAGGCAACTATCATCAAACAGTATAGAAACTGTCAAAGTTGTCTTGGCTTTCCCTCTATTTGAGAATAGAATGGTTTAGACAATAGATATAATACCTTATATAGGTTATCTCAGAAAGAAATACTATGAGCAGTATCTAGATAGATTTACTCTTCATGGTACTAAATATTGTGAAGAATCAAGCTGGAGTGTGTACTAATTCACTTTCTGGGGAAAGGGTAAGAAGGTGGAAATGTAAGAAGGTGGAAACAAAATGAAAAAGTGAGTTTTAACCTTTGATTATCCTGATCCATTCACTAACACGTTATAAGTAAATAGTGAATCTACCATTTTGTGACAGAGATACCCTCACCTTGATGTATGCCTGAACCTTTCACTTTTATGCATTAAGTCTGGATATATTATCATCCGAAAGTGTGAAATGAATGTATGAGAATATAGTAAAGACCCCATGACCCTAAGTAACCCAGTCACGAGATAACATGAATATAGCCCTAAGAACATGAACGAAAGAGATCAAACAAGATTTTAGATCACAGACAAGACACATTAAACTGCATTTAGTTTGAACTGGATCAATTGCACGTAGATACCTATTATCCTAAGTGAATGAATCATGATACAGTTTCATAATGTACATAAAGTATGTCTTCAGACCAGCCGGGCTTCAACTCTGTACCATCATTTTCAAAGGGAAAGGAGTTGAGACTCAATCATTCCCATTGCTTTATACCGGTGCAAGCCATCACGTCACCCTGTGACCTTTCCTTATAGCACAGCACACCAACTATCCTACAGTCTACCCAAGCAGCAACTGGTCCTATACATCAAATGTGCTCCTTCACCCTTCACCTATGCAAATGCGGTACCTCAATCGAAGAAGTCCTCGAAGCTTGTCGAACCCGTCGGAACCACTTGCTCAAGGTCATCCTGAAAACGGTGGACGGCCTGTGTACTGACTGCTTGGATAGAGAAAAGAGTCAGAAGCCCGTGTCAGAGAGACCAACTATACCAAAGAAAGAGAGAAGACAAGATTGAATGTAATCCATCTCCCCTGAAGACTCCTGGAAAGGTGCCGGTGCTGAAAGCTCTGTTGTTCAAGGTTTATTAAGGCAACCCATTGTCATTTGCCCAGTTGCATAAGGTTGTGCAAGTTAGGGTCTGATTAGAATGATGCGCATAATGTTAAAGCTATGCTGAGAGATGATACTCCAGACGGTGCATGGTGTGAAGTTCACTCACTTGATTATACTGGTCTTTGTGATATTCTACATGTGATCACTGTTACTGTATTGGCATAGCTTGAGTGATAGATATCAAGATGACTGTTTTTTGATATCATTGTCTCTTGTATTTGGTTACTTGCGCAGGAGATATTGATTTGTTATCTTGCTGTTAGTCAAATCGTTGTTATCAAATTAGAGAGAGTCCGACTGCTGTCCCATTCCGCTCTACCCACAATCTGTAAGAACTCAGCTGGAGATAAAAAGGGAGAATATAGACCTTTTTACTTTTATTTGTTAAATGATATGTCTACATGGCCCAGACAGTCCTGTGTGAGAGCCACCTTCCATGAAGGCTAAGCTGGCTTGTTTGAAATACAGTCTGGGAAGCCTCTTGGAACGGAACAGGCAATTCGAGGCTAGGTCACCAGTATAATGCATTAAGATTGTATGGATCGGTGTAATAGTATTGAGGAGAATGATGCGTCAAAGTGAGCGGGACTTTACTGGAGAAAGTAACCACTCCTCATCCTCAAGCCGCCTGGATGTGTATCACTGTAGAAAGAATCAGCATTATAGCGCATCTCAGGGACCTCACATGCACCATTTCCTTTATCAATCAGTTGATCCAGAGCTCGTCCGGACACATCACTCCACCCTGAAGTTTCAAGACCATGTCGAGGATCGCAATGGGGAGAAGGTCCCCAGATTGCGTACTGTCCTAACAAGCCACGCTTGGATTAGCTCCGTCCACAATCCTGATGACCTTTTTCTTTAGCAGATAGGGAACATACAGAATAATCATTTATACAATCTCTGTACTATCCGAAGCTTGAATCCCTCAGTTGAAGCGCTTTGTCCAAGGTGACCCAGCCCATGTCAATACTTGTGAGATGAGCTGGCACCGGGAGAGATGTACTGGTGGTAAGACTGACCGCTGGCATTATGTGCACTGTGAAGCTTCAAAACTGTACATTGTTACGACAAAAGCCGCGTCATGTGTTGCGATTTCATACTAAAGGTCAGTTTATTTTGATAAGAGCCTATTTCCTGGTAGGGTGTTCGTACAGTAGTGGGCTGTTAAAGATAGTAGAATTTAATAGGATCAATAGTATGTATGGGTGCACCGTATACAATAGTCGCAAAGTCCTCTGTAATCGCTAGTCGCACCTCACAAAAAGATGTATTCTTACCGGTTTCAGACTATCACCAAACTTCAGTTGTGCTATTATACGAAGGGTTGACGGCACCGGGGTTCGCAGACATTGTTTGACTTGATGGAAATGAGTTGTTGATTAGTATTCCCTGGAGCTATACACGCAGGGGTTGTCAGGAGGTACCGTGAGCTCTGTGTAGCATGGCCGTACAATCAGAAGAAATGAAAATTATTTGACCTTTGCCCATTGTTTGCTCAACTCCCACAGTTTCTCTTCCCTCTATTTATCGAACGCGTAGGGGGCAAAACCATACTCGGTGACATGTCCATCAGTGGGGCATGGATGTACCGCAACCGAAGCACCCTCTAGGTACAAACCCGCGGCCCCCTAGCTCACTAGACACAGCGGCATAGATACTGGCTGCACATGCCTGTTCCAAGTTGATCAAATACCTACGACACTTTTTATCCGCAAAGAAGGGCCCCCACCTCTGCAGCAGAATACTTCTGCAGATTAGGACTAATGAAGGCACCCTGGTGTAAACTGTAACCACGAAGGCCTTGATATCCATACAGTCGCTGAATTTGGGTGGCCATATAGATATTTGCTATCTTCCTGGACCCGTACGCCAGCCAGCCGTTGTCATTGCCTTCGAAATTGATGGTTTCGACCTGGACCGGCCCATATCTATGGGCGGCCGATGCGACGCTGACAAGACGGGAGTGGAAGGCTGGGGTCGAACTCGCTAGAAGGAGATATTTTAGAAGCCAGAACAGTAGAAAATAGGATTGATGGTTTGCCCCGAACTGGAGCTCGAATCCAGCCTTGGTTCTGCCCTCCGCGGCATTCATCACGGCGGCATTGCCGATGATCACGTTACTAAGTTTGAGGCTTTGCTGACGGAATTGATCTGCACAATTCCGTACGCTGGCCAGATATGTCTAGTCCATGTGCAGCAGGTACAATCGAACTGTGTCCAATACGGATCTCAGCGCCTCCTTCGAATTTTCGAGATTACGAGCGGTCCCGTAGATTGTTGCTCTCGTATTAGCAATCACACGCAGCGTTTCGACGCCAATACCAGAGGAAATGACCGTGATCAAGACCACTCCGTCCCTCTAGGCATTGACTAAACCTTCGTCGCGGATGATCTCAGCGTCAGTCACGCGAAGGTCGCCGGGGCCTTGGAACAGTTCCCAACGATTTTGGTCAACATACCGGCCGGACAGCTGGAAGGGATCTTGGGAATGCAAGGATATGATTTTCGATTCCTTGAAGAGCGAATAACAGGAAGGCCAGTTCAAAAGACAACAGTGCCCACGGAAAAAGAAAAAAGGGGTAAAAGTGCTTATTTAACTCAATCCAAGGCCAAGGGCTACGAGCAATCACCATCTTAGGGCAATACAGCGCAAATTTCGGGAATAGGTCTGCTCATAATATTGATTAAGGTCAGTATCTAAAGCCCGGTCATCACACATTAACGATGATGTTTGGCTTAGTCGGACTCATGATGCTGGAAGCACATGGCTTGGATTCATGTCTGAACGTTTCACTAGATGTTCAATAATACATCATTGATTGAATAAGGTAGGAGTCTTCACTCGAAAACCCACTCTTGCCTTTTATCCCACGGGTAGTAGTGCAGTGGCTTTGACAGGGACAGCCGTAGACTTGAGAACTTAAAGTTAAATGATCTGCTTATCTCCGGTTGTCCAGTGTAAATGACAGACCACGTGCTCTGGCTCATGCTGTCGGGAAATATTTTACCTCTCCAATAGGTGAATATACTCCGAACCAATCAGAGCCTCTTCACGCGAGTCTTTGTTGATTCATCATTGTCTAGTAGGGAGGTATAATCTGTCCTTTTCGAATTTCCAGTAATCTCCATTCAATAACTGAATATCTAATGTTCAATGCACTCTGTGTATGCATGATCTCTTTGACTGCATTTGAGATTTATAGTTAATTAGTATAGATCTTCAACTAGCTCAGAGTCCAGACTCAATCATCGGAGGTAAGACCCTCACCCAGTCGCGCTAAATCCTAAAACTCTATCAGTTGACACGCTACTTCCAATCAGGTAATCCGAGATACAATCCATGGATCCATTGCCCATGTGTTACAGGTACCGTGCCCGAGGTCTCTGCCCGTGTGACATGTCCACCAAGATTTGACGCATTGAGGATCGCGTCACGGCGCCGTATTCTTTCCAAAACCGCACCAGCTGTCCAGGATAATGCAATTATAATGTATGATAGCTTCTATGATGGCCCCCTTCAATCCCTTCGTGCTTACTAGAGATTGTATCCATGGCTAACTGTTTTGGTATCAGATTACGGTGCTAAAGACAAAACAAGGTCGCGTCGCTAGCGTTTAACAAAATCTAAACACCAGCATCACGCTATTCTCGGAAGAACTTAAAATAACAATGCCATCGTTGAGAAGAAAAGACCATAAGAGGAGAAAGAAGAGTAAAACTGCACGGAGAAGGCGTCAAAGTCGCCGGACTGGGGATTCTATCGAGATTACTACTAGCATTGAGATTGCCACGGAGGCTCCTGCTAAACACCCTGTCCAGCCTCACAAGCCTAGGATTCCTGTTGCAGGTCCTGCTGAGATAGTTGATCTCACCATTGACTCTCTCCCTAAATCCCCAGTTGAGGCACCAACTCAGCCCCCAGACAACAGAACGACCTACGAGGCATATTTGGAGTCACAAAGTGCCCCTAAGAAGCGTGTGCCCTGGAGTTGGCTTCTTCGCGGCAAGTGTACAGAGACCTACATGCCTGTCATGCGTGGAAAGTGGTGGTCTTATACCAAAGCCGAGCTTGCTGTCGAGAGTGTAACCCGCCAGAGCAACCTTAGCCATATTGCTCGCATTATGGAAACAGAATTAGGTCAGCAGCTCTATGGAGACAACCGTTGCAGACGTTGCAAGGAGAGTGATCACGAATGTTGGGTTTATGCTGATGCTGCCCGGCAGCAAATTTCAAGGCCAGGATCTGCCTGTACACGCTGTCGATGGAGCCCTGCAGCAGGCGGTTGTTCTTTATCCACTCGGACTCCAAACGTGTCTCTAACAAAGAGACTACACAATGAGCCAATACTCTTCTATCCACGCCCTATCCTCCCGAAATCGAATACATGAGAAAGGCTAGATAATAAGAGATGATATAATAATATTCCCGTCTACTAAGATGAATATTATTTACTTTCAAGAATTTGGCTATCTCATTACTAGCTTGAAGTCAGGGCTAGATATTGACTCGAAACAATTCAATGATTGATTTTCTAAACGTGATGGGTAAAGAGCTTGAAAGTAGACAACGGAGTATAATGGTTGTCGATGGCATCTTGAGTTTGGTTGGTTAGTAATAGAAATTATGATCTTGGACCCCGCTGTGGAAACTGTGGAGTTAACCATAATCGACTAGTGCTGACGCCAAAGCTGAGGCTGGGATCCTGATGACACAACGTCCCCTGCACTATTTGCGTTTGATTTTGACATTGATCAATGGCATCAATGAGTTCCGTCGCTCAACCTAATGATTTAAATTTTTAGTTGAGCATGGTAGATGACAAGTATGCTTTGAGCTGCACGATGCTTCAAAATATCCGGACGCTGGTCGCCCGCTAATCGTCCTTCGCCAGATTCATTGGCCTCGCACTGGCAGTGCTAGCTTCGGTAGCTATCGGTACGTGCTTCTGAATAAATATTCTCGGGATCATAAGTGCCATTGGAGCATAATGCTAATAATTCCACTACCCAGGTTCCAGTTATGTTATTACCAAAAAGGTACGCGCATTCTCGCCTATCGCACCGTCCCGAGCTTCGAACGAACAAGCTTGCCTAACGAGGTTCAACTAGGGTCTGATACATGCGGCGGAGAAATATGGATTCGACGGAGAAGGGTTCGAATATCTAAGAAGCCCAGTATGGTGGTGTGGAACAATCATACGTATGGCCACCGGTCGGAAGAAATTTACAAGGCGCTAACTGGTGAACTGGCTACAGTGGTATCAGGAGAGCTTATGAATACTGCCGCCTATGCTTTTGCCCCGGCTGTGCTGGTCACGCCACTAGGAGCGCTCAGTGTTCTCATTGGGTGAGCCAGCCGATTCCCCTGTTGCAGCTCTATGCTGATTAGTACCAGTGCCTTACTAGGCACATACTTCCTCAAAGAGAATATGCAAGTCTTAGGTAGACTCGGATGCGCCACTTGTCTGTTGGGCTCAGTACTACTAGTTCTCCATGCGCCAGGAGACAGGGACATCCAGACCATCGAAGAAATCCTGCATTTGGCGATTCAGCCATGTAGGCCGCTTCCTACCTCGTTTTACGTACACCTGCTAACAGCTAGTATTAGTGTTTATCATATATTGTGTCTTCGTGACCAGCTTTTCCAGCTTCATGATCTACAAAGTTGCCCCGAGGAAGGGAAGGACGAATCCAATGATCTACATCTCTATTTGCTCCACGGTGGGCTCCATATCCGTTATGTCAGTAAAGGCATTCGGAATCGCAGTGAAGCTCACCTTCGCTGGAGACAACCAGTTCACACATGCGTCTACGTATGTTTTCACATTGGTCTTGGTGGTTACCACCCTGACACAAATGAACTACCTTAACAAAGCTATGGGCGAATTTCCTGCGTCGCTGTAAGTGCCCACATACTAAATCCACTAAACCTACGCTCACAATTACCCAGCGTCAATGCTCTGTACTATGTTGCTTTCACTACATGCACACTCACTGCCTCCATTATCTTCTACCAAGGCTTGAACACCAGCGACTGGACGAGCATCATCTCCATGATCTGTGGTTTCTTGCTCAACTTCACAGGTATCTCCCTGCTGACTCTGTCTAAGACGGCCCAAGAAGGTCGGCCGGAGTCAGTGCGAGATGTGAGCCTGAGATCATTTGATATGTCTCGGGGGAGATACGATCGTGTATGAACTATGAAATACATCAAGCGTTGGTTCATCGGGTATGGACGCCACGAACAGTCGGTACGAAATAGTCGTCCTTTATTTATCCTTGGAAGTAGTCAACCACCTACGTACAACACCCGGCCGCGGTATCTCGCTCAAGGCGAGGCTATTCTACGCTACTATGCCGGCCGTATCTAGTCATCTCAATACTGAAAATATCATGACACCAACGTTAAAACATCTCCTTTGGCAGGAAGCATGGTGGAGTCCATGCTGTCATTCTTGCGTTATAAAACCAATCAAATAACGAGTTGCGATGACCCGGGACAAGACCCAGTTCAACAATGCCATCGACGAATACAATATAGCAGGAACACTAGCTACATGTGATTACACCGGTATGCTTAGCGTAGGAGTGGCATTAAGCTGAGCGAGGGATTGAAGGAATCTCAAGTTTGATGTGGTAAGCTTCGTATATCCAATGCTCAACATCTAATCTATCGAGTGCGACTTTCTTAGTGAACCGTTCCTTACTCGCCCTTTGACCAAGTCGAAGTTACATTGATTACTTCAACATATCAAATTCCAACACACGATGCGAACACATGAACATGCATTCATTATGCAAATTCAAGAAGGCAAGCAAATTTAGCCTAATGGAAATGACGACAGAATAACTTGACAAAAAACTAGCGAATGAAGTAAGAAGATTATCGTATCGTATCTTTTCACACTAATAACTTGAAATTTAGAGCATCCACTTTGCATATTTACAACTTTGCAATCTCGTCTTCCGCTTTCCTACCGACTATAAGACCCATGGAATACGACATATGCTCGCAACCAAAGAGATACGCTGTTCGTCGCTACACAGTTCGCGACGAGCGATCATCAAACACATTTTGTATAAGGGTCCATGTTTCCCGTCGCAAATGCCCATGGACCCAATAGTTTCCAATAGCATCCTTCCCATAAATTATCAACATATCACGGAGAGCACCACTGGTGTTCAACACTGTTCCTGCACTTGCTACACAGGCCCCGCCCGATTCCGATGAGCTGCGAACCGCCGGTGCAAAGTACGCGGCTTCTTGAAGTCGCGCCTTGGACCAGTTCGTGCATGTAATGATGGTAGAATCGGCCATCCCGAAAAAAGGCATTAGGCCGGTCCTAGCGTGAGCGGCTCTCATAATCCGCATCAGACGGTGAATCTGCCCATCTGTGACCTGCTCGGAGATAGCGTCCCGGATAAGACAAGCAATGATACCCACGGATATGCCTGGGTGACCTTGCGTAGGTTGTATATTCATATTCACAGTGGTGGGAAGGACTAGATTTTGCAAATACACACCCGGAGATCGAAGCACGTCTTTCACGCGGCTGCGAATATTAAACATGTTACATATCATAGCAGACTTTTCTTTATTTGCGCGGGAAGAGAGAATCATCTGCGCACCCCAGGCCGCGATTAGATCCCCGTCGCTGAGGAAAGGCGGGTCCATTCCATGCTCTCGGCGGTGTTCAGAGTGAGCCGATTGGCGAAGCTCCGCGACAAACTCTACAGGCAGGTAGATCGTTCCTTCTTGGATGCCCCTCTCGGTAAACCGGTCCCAGGTTATTTGCAGGATGAAAGCGACTAGCGCAAGGCCGCGAAGCTGCCAGCGTTCCAGAATATGCGAGCTCTGGGCCTTGGCATCACCTCTGGAACCCACCGATGCCATTACGTCCTCTTTCACTCCTAGCAGAGGCGGCACCTGGTCGACTCGCTGCTGGAGCATGGCTGACCAGGCTCCAAGAAAGTCCGCAACCCCCATGGCATCCATCACTACGTGCGGAAACGTGATGGAGACGAGCGTGGCATCTGTGAACGACACGATGCGTAGCGAGAGGAGGGGCTCGTCCGTCGTTAGATAATGCTTTACATCACCGGGCATATCTGGCGGCACACTAAACTCCCTGAATGTATCAAATCCGTCTTGTATAGATGGTGTCGGGCCTGTCTGTCTGGGGAGCCGACGTCCTAAGGAGTGTTCGTGAACAGACACCCCGTACGATACATGCGAGAAGCGGCACAGGGACTGCCTCTTCATATCACGATAAACGCGTATGACTAACCGTCCGTTATTCTACGCATCCCCAAAGGTCAGCAAGCAACCTTGAATATTAAAAGGGAGACGTTGGACTCCTTACACTCCCACGTAGACGACCGCTGAACTTTTTCCAGTCCCTCAATTGCAGCAAACGGGTCAGGGAATCATGGAGCTCCTCGGCATCCAAAACGCAATCATATCGGAACATGTAGCTGGTGATTAAGCCCCGAATGGCTGCCATCTGGTCCATGAAATGAAGCGGATAAGTATCATACTCATCTCCCTCCTTTGACCTGCCAAGTTCGAGTAACCACCGTATCACTCCCAATAGCCACCATACTGCTCCGAGTAATTCGACCATCATAGAGATATCTGAGGTATCAGAAGTGATGGGAAACTGGATCTGCCATTTCCCAAGATCAGGATAATATATACACCGATTTGGGGCTTCATAATGACGGAAATAGGGTGTTCAAGGCCCATAAATCAATGACGTAATGCCAAATTATATCAACTTCAAGTCCATCTGCGATATTCCTGGAATGGAAATGCAGAAGCACCTCGCTAAACAAATGTTTCTAATCCCTTTCACATGGCACATCTACCATCATTTTGCATTCGCATTATCAAGACGTACATGCATGTATGTATGTGCATGCATACATACAGGTGAAGCTCTCGATTCGGTCCCTGCGCACATACACACCCTTTTACAACAGAGTCTGCCCTACTTACTCCCTTCGAGGCACTCGGTCGATAAATTCCCAACCATCGGTACATTTCCGAGTTTATTAGAAATGACATATCAGCTACTAAAAAGTGGTCAAACTTCATGTGCTGTCATTGTCTCCCCCTTACATGCAACTCAAGCTAGACGAGCTATTTCGCTCATGAAAGCGAACAACAAGTTCAGGCTTCCACCAAAAACGTAAACCCTTCCTTCTCCGAACCAATCCAGACTCCTATTAACAAGCTCTAAGTCATACCTCCACAACAATTTCGTCATGACGAGGTTCATTTCAAGGTGTGCGAAGCTGTCGATGTTAGACTGAAAATGAAGCAAGGAGCACGTCTCGCTTACTTCCTCCCGATGCAGCTCCTCGGGCCTAGTAAGAACGGCTGACTTGCTTCCTTTACGTCTGTGGAATGCGGGTCAAGCCAGCGTTCCGGAATGAATTTCATTGGGTCTTTGAAGTATTTGGCTGAATGGGTCGTCGTCCATGGACTTGTGGAGATTTCTACCTGCATCGTTTGCTGAGAGAGGAAGGAGACTAGAGGGGGGAAAGTAACTTACGCCCTTGGGAATATATCTTCCATGCAGCTCGAACCCGGGCGATACACGCGGCGCCCCTTGTGACCCTGGGGGACAGAATCGGAGTCCCTCATTAATGACTCCTTGCAGGTAGGGTAGATGCTGGGCTGCTTGGGCGTTAACGTCATCGTAGGATGGAAATGCGCCTCGGATCTCCGAAACAAGACGCTCGAGTTTGTCAGGGTACTGCAGGAGGAAGAACGTGGTTGCTGATAGGAAGGATGCGATTGTCTCGCCACCTGCGATACTGGAAAGCATTAGTTAAGTTCGATCGGGAGTGAGGTAAACAGGTTTACGCGAATGTGGAGACATGAGCTGCCATCTCTTCTTTCTCGACTTCGCATTTGTGGACCTTCTCGACTAGCAGACTTACGAAGTCTTTGCGGCGCGTGTTTGAGCTGAGACATCTGATGCATTCAATGAGGTCATTCCGCCAGGTTACGTCTGGTAAGTATGAACCGACTCACCTTTCAACCTGCTCTCTTGCATACCTGGAAATCCGATTCTGAACGAGAACCGACGAAGGAACCAGATAACGAAACAACGTAGCAATACTCCCAATCCGTGCAAGATTATCCACGAAAGTAATAAAATATATATGCGAGAGCACCAAATCACCCCAGAAATGCGGTTTGCCTACCACATGAGCAACGTGCGTGAATCCGGAAAAGAAAAAAGGGCAACCTACCAGCCTCAATACTATGAAAGGATTCCCCAAACGCCATCTCACCCATGATATCAAACGCACACATCTCATACCACTTGCACATATTGATGCCTTGAGATCCGGGAGGTGCACGTTCCCCTACGATTTGCACAAAGCGGTCTATTATCCTATTGATAATATGTTCCTGGTCGAGGAGGGCCCGAGTCGCGAACGCTGGAGCGAGCATGCGGTGCATCGCGGCGTGTCTGCGTTCGTCGCGTTCGCTGCCGAGACATTTACTGCGGAGCCCGGCGCTGAAGATGTCGTAATACGCTGCTTTCTGGGGTATGGGGTCTGTGTGTCCGTAGATCGCTTTCCAGGATTCGACTGTTCCGAAGGATAGTTCGTTGGGCGAGACTCGGACGATTGGACCTGTTTTACAAACTGTCAGTGAACTGGTTGGGTATAAACCTAGAAGGATTAATCGGCTTCACCGTATTGTTTGTGCAGGTCTGCGAGTGCGAGGTGAATCTTCCCTGTCGAAGTGTGGATGAAGCGCCACCACTGCAGTGGTTAATTACTGTATCTTTCTATCTGAGGTAGAATAGTCATACCAGAGACGCACGCCCAAGCAAGGGGCCAGGGAAATCGGCTAGTGGATGGTAGTAGAGGTTGTAAATCCATGTCGACAGACAATAGCATATCAGCTGGACTGGTTAGTGGGATGTCTGAGATGGTGTGGTGAATACTGGCATACTAGCCCTGCCACGATGGCAGTACATGGAGTGTTGGTTATGTCCACCGTCATCATAGTTGCATGAAAGTAATGCAGTCTTTTGATTAGAGGCCAGATGCGGGATATTGATGTATTGCTTGCTGTCCTTGTTTCTGTAGGACAAGGAGCTATTCCGTGGCGAGAGTCTTTGCTGAAGTAACATGGTTAATATCTCAGGACAGGCTCTACATGAGCTGAGGTGCTTGTAGTACTTTCGGTGAATCTATTACTTAATTCATTGAAAGGTAACCCGGATTGTGAATGATAGATGTCTATTAGTGTCTATTACGTGGTGAGGACAAAGTCTACTGGTAGCTGTTTTAGTCCACCATTTTCAATAGAAGTCCGGAGACTATTGGCTCTTCTAGTATTACTAGTGAGCATGCTTGTAATTCACTGTTCGGAGTCTCAGATGTTCATGTAGCTCTATGCTCCTTCCATGAAGGTCTAGTGATATATGGAGGTGTTCGTTTACACGACTGCCTGATTTCTTCGAGGGCTCTGCGTAGAATCAGGACAAGAGGACCGCAGGCCCTGCCAGAGTGCTGTAGAACTGACGGATCCCTTCTGACATAATATAGTTCTAATAATGGTACCTAGGTATAACATTCAGCTTAAGCGCATAAGAAAATAGAAATAGAAACACTCCTCAAAAAAGTCCCACAGACCTTATCAATAAGTGATGCTGAATAGAAACACCATAAACCGTCACAATTGACCTATTTTATCAGTAACATGAAGAACTCATATCGCAGAGCACGCTTACCAAAACCACGATGGTGAATGGTGCCGCGCTATAACCCAACGGTCCTATCAGCATCACGACAACCCTAGCTCCGTCGGCGTCCCAATCCGGTAACTCCATGGCAACACCTAATAGTAACTCAACAAATACATACCTTAACCCCTGAAACATCCCAGATCCAAACCAAACCCACCCACACCCAAGATAAAAGATACATTCGCCATGACCCAAAACGACATCACGCTGCATCCCGCCCTCCCCACGGACGCCATAACCCTCGCAAAGCTCCACAGCGACGCCTTCGCCGACGATAAATTCCTAGAGCTCCTGTACGGCCCTCTGGTAGAAGAAATCGTGCCGTTCGCCGAAGACCTGGAGCAGATCATCCGCGAGGACCCTAACACCCGTGTTGTGAAGGCGGTTGACGAATCGGGTCTGATAGTGGGTTGGTCGTGGTGGATTGTCTACCGGGACGCGAAAGTGCATAAAAAGGCTGAGCTGGAGGCTGCGGAAAAGGGCGTGACTCCGCCTCCGACGTCTGTTTGTCCTCAGGCGTATCTTGATTGGCGCCGGTTGATTAAGGGGAAGCGGGATAAGTGGATTGCTGGGAAGGCGGTTGCGAGTTAGTTTTTTTTCTCTCTTTCTCTCTTTCTCTCTCATCCTTTCTTTTCTTTCATCTTTCTTTTTGTCTTTTTTTAAAGCGTTAAGATGGATATAGCTGATGTATATTTAGTTCTGCAAGTTCTGGCCGTTCATCCTTGGTATCAAGGTCGAGGGATCGGGACCATGTTAGTGAAGGCGGGAGTGGACGAGGCCAAAAGTCTCCGGATACCCGCTTGGTTGGAGGCTTCATCGGCCGGATACTCGATTTACCTGAAGTGCGGGTTCCGTGATGTAGATGATACTGCCGTTGTCGACTTGACTAAGTATGGTCTTTCGGGGACGACGGAGGGGTACTGTATGTTGAGGGATGTTCTTGATACGGACTAGAGGACATTTTGAAGGGGTATACCTATACTAGCGTGTTATATCTAGCGGAGATTCTAGGTAGCTATTGGGCAGGGAATGTAAGCTATACATCTTTTGGCAAGCTTAGGGTACATGAATTTGGTGGGATTCTAAGCGCCAACTAGGAACCCGCTGAAATATAGTACTGTAAGTGGAATCGGTACATTCGCACTTTTTGTGGCCTAGCGGTATTTATTTGAACAAGAGATACTTGCATTTTCAGTTAGTTCTGTTGCTCATGTTATGTAGAATATATTAATGCGTTGTTTGATGTTGATGTTTTTGGGAGGTAGAATATACATCTAGAATTTCTTGAATAACTTTTTAACGCCCTCCAGCTAGTGTGTTAGCAGGTTTCCCTTTGATTCGAGGACTTTGTAGGGAATTATTAGCTAGTGGCTTCTGAGATATGCAGCAGAATTATTCCCCTCCTTCATGCATGGGCTGAATGAACGTACGCCACTAGTAGTAATGAGTTCCGCATTTTTCAAGGCAGATCTTTTTCTTATTATAGCTCCGGAGTAGTTATGAGCGCTGGTGCCAGGTTAAAATTGCAAATGGTGCTTAGTGTATCAACAAGAGGGGGATTAAACGAAACATGGTAGAAGCGATGACTGTTGCTAATGAACACTCTCCCTAGATTGATAACAAAACAAGAACGCCTGATCTCCGGTTCCTAGGATCTCGCTGGAAACTCAATGCCCAGTTTTTAGTTCCTGGTCAACAATCAAAGGTGGAGACAAAAGAGGGGTCAAGAAGGGTCGAGCTGAATGAAACAAGGTATGACCTTCACAAAAGTACCTAAACCTTGCATCATCACGTCGCAGCCAAGGTTTGTTTCTCCGCCTGCGAGGTCCTACAATCTATTCGCTCTCGACTTCCCAGCCAATGCAGACGCACGCAACATCTCATTCGTAAGAATCATCAACCCCTCATCTGCTCCGATTCCAGGCTTGGAGAGCAAAAAGTCTGGCCGAGTCGCCAGCGCCACATGCGCCGTAACGCGGGCAGAAATGTCCGTCTCATTCGCTGATCCACCAAGACAGCATCCAATTCCCTTGGCCTGGCAATACAGCACTGCATCAATGGCATTATGTATGCTGCCGAGATCGGGCATCTTAATCTGCACGTAATCTACAGCTCCTGCATCAGCAAATTGGCGTATGTCATCTAGTGTATTGCACCATTCGTCCGCGACAATCTGGGTACGGATAGCACGGCAGCGCAGTCGATTGCGCAGATCGACTAGACGATGGATTTGGTCAGACTTGGAGGGGGCGATGATGGGAGATTCAATAAGGAGTTCGTATGGCCAAGCGCATTGATGGAGCTCATTGAGGAAGGTTGCCAGCTGTTCATTGTCGGGGAATAGATCGCCGGTGGTGCCGTAAACATCGAAGTGAAGACGCGGACGGTATCCGGGGCTTCCTCGCTCTTGGACTCTCTGCGAGACTGACTGTACATACTTTAGTAGGGCGCTGCCATTAGGGCCTATGTCGTGCACGTGGACGAACGAGGCGTGGGGGAGCATCGGGACCCGTTTCATAATCATCCGGTCGAGCTGTAACTGATCGTTCCGGTGACAGGATGCCAGGATATCAATGGGATTCTGGGACAATGTAGTCCCCCATTCGCGGGAAATGATCTCCGCCATTGTGCACCGGTGCACTAATGCGGTAGCAGATAGCAGTGCCTGTGTGATTCCGTACCGGACCGCGGTATGCAACTTCTTATGCTGGATCTCAGCCCATGGTGCATCAACAATTGCTGCATTCGGCCGAAAGCGGGAGATGTCGCATCTGAGGAGCCATGGCTTGATGACAGACTCGAGGATGGGGAGGTGGTCCCCGGCAAGAAAGAGGGGATCGCGCGAGGCAGCCCCGGAAAATATCACGTCGGCGCAATCACCGACCGCCACTTCCCCGTTGGGAAGATGTAATAGGATGGAAATTACCTGGCCTGGTTGAACGATACTTTTGAATCCGGCTGTTTTGGGGCGAATGTTATCAGTCAATGGATTGTAGGTTGAGCTTTGGCGTACGGCCTCGAGATCCTTCACAAAGTATCCGGAAAGACCAATGACAAACTGGAGATCTTGGACATACATGTTTGTGAGTTGGGAATTCTATCTACTACATGGCTTTGTACGCATGCAGCATAGGCTCTATATAGCCACTAGGTACGCTTACTCGTACAAAATGTCTGGGTGCTTGATCATTGTGGAGAGATTCGATCTGCAGTCCTTTATCGGAGCTATATCCGGAAGTTCTTAATCCGCTGTGATAGATGAATTGTTGAGAAGTAGAACCAGTACTAGCGTATATTCTTACAGTTCGCACGCAAGTGTGGTAGGAACGTTCAGTTACCCCTCAGTCACCGTGCGTCTACCTCACTAGCTTATGACCCCCCTGAGTATAGTCGGAGATTGCATTGTCTGGAATTTAGAGGTATGAAATCAAGAACCACTGGGACTAACAACTGTATCCAAGCGACTTTAGCCTTTTCCCTCCAATCCCACTTTAATCTCTACTTGGCATCTCTGTACCAAATACTGGCAACGATGAGAGAAGAATGCAAAGGCGCATCACTCATAGAACAGTTTCGCGTTGAAGCCCCCCAAACTAACTTTGCCCTCAAGGTCGGTCGGTGACCTGGACCAATTCTTCTTAATTCTCTCTCTCGTCCACTCTGTAGCAGGAATATCCAGATCGGTAGTATCCTTGTGATAGCCCTCCCGTCTGAGCAACGGACTATTCACGCTCTTCAACTTCAGCCGATCGCTTGGCCTGACGAAATACAGCAATCCGAGGCGCTCAAGGTGCCGTTGATCCTCGGGTGGGACAATAACCCGATGAACACCGCTCTTCAACCACCCATTTGACAGCATCGTCATGATATCCGCAACATTCACAGACAGAGTTCCCGGCTGGATGCGTAGCCACTCCCAGTCTGATTCATTGTGCTTCTTCACCTGCAAGGCAGAAACAGGCTGTTGGAAGACAAATGTGATGGTTCCATTGTCAGTGTGTCCGCGAGAATAGAGATTCTTGAATTTCTCATTCTCTTCAGGGGAACGAGCACGGTACATCATATAGCGGAGACCGCTGTCGCAGTTTGCTTCGTAGCGGTGTCCATTCTCCAGCTCATCCTCTGGTAGCTCTAAAACAATGGCAAGAAGACGGAAGAGCTTGTACGCGATATGTTCGTGACAGTGGCGATGGAACTTCTCAATCTCATTCCAGTACTGTCTTATCACGTCGGGGTGTGTCCGATCGTACTGGGGCAGGAACTTCATGATATTGTAAAACTCAATGTTATCGCGCAGGCCAGGGAGGATTTCGATCGATCCCAGAGGGCGATAACCATTGTAGATGCCTTCTTCCAAGGGAGCCCGGAAGCTGAGCCGTTCCGCTTCGGGGAGTTTGAAGAACTCCCTAGCGATGGCAAATTGCTCATCGATTTGGCCTTGGGTAAGGCCGAAGTTGGTGACATAGAAAAAGCCTGTGATATGAAATTAGCCAACTAAAGCCAACGTAGAATGGAATGTTTCTCACCAACTTCGTGAACAGCGGTCTTCAGCTGGGCTGCAAGCTTCTCTTTGCCACCAGGACGATCGAATTCGGACAGATCAATCGTCACCAAGTCTGCATACTTTACTACTTTCGGTCAGTAGGTGCTGGTAATGATACGTAAGGGATGCTCACAATCTTCCTTTGACTCCGGGTGATGAGTGTACTTCTCCAAAGGCTTCGTCGCCTTTGTCAAAGGAATAGTATTTACGACCGACTCGGTTTGGGTGGCCATGGTGCAGCACAATAGGAACTCAGAGTATGTTGAGTCCAGGATTCTGTTTCAGCGTACCATATGTTTTCAAATAATATGCTCAGAGTGTCCAGCGACTTGCTATCAGCACAGAATATATCTCCCACCTTGTGCTTCAGATGACTTCGTGCATGAACAAGGATACTTCTTCCTATTCGTCCCTACACCCCGCCAAGGTGCATTGAGGGGAATGTTGATCGATGACGCCAGCGATTAATGAAAGGTTCCTACTAGTCTAGGTGTGATGACGTGCATGCATAAGTAGTGCAACTGTGCCCCTCAGCCCCCTCTTTTGCTGATGAAATTATCACATATGGAGGGAGGGGTTTGTAGCTTATCATTGTATAACCTTCCTTGAACGGGCAATTTCATTCTACAGAGAAGATTAATTTAATTAATTGGTACTTTGGTTTGATAATACATCTTCTTTGCATGTTACTAAGATATATGGGACAATAAGGACAACCGACGCAAGAATACTTGAGAGTACACTGATGAGCAGGAAATGTATCACATTTATTCACCCTGTATGCTCTTCCTTTTGTCCACAATCCCTTGGTAAAGATATCATGCCCCAATACCGCACCCATCCAGTAACCCAAAGTCTTCGATGCCCTTAACACAGATATGTCCCTCGGTTTCTATGATGTAAACTAAACCAATATCCAAATCACAAGTTTCTCAGGTGGTATTATCCATTTACCTTTTGGTTCTATATAAGAAGAACTACTATGTATATTACAACATAGGTATATATGAGATTAGCTATCAAATAAGCAGGCACCGCTACCTAGTAGCCTTGGAGTAAGTAGACTATATACAGACTCTCATTACTGCAGTACGGTTTGAACAAACATTCAAAACCTGCCCCAAGCCCGATCGAAGATACACCGCCAATGCACTCAGTCTTCATCAGTCCATCAGCCCATATAGCAGGCACATTATCGCTGCCACGCTTGATGAAGCCCTTGGCGAATTTGCTCGCATGTCGTTATTGACCAGATGCTTCCCCCAATTTTTGTCCATACTACAATCAAAATTTTGCTGTCTTGAGATAATCTCAATGGTGTTTGGTCACCACTTCCAATTCACTTAAATCACCTCCACAAATGAGTGGGTCACCGGGGCAATCACACTGCAAGGCTACCCAATATCAGCCTCATCCTATGTTTATAACCAAGTCAGCGTAAGTATGTCAGCCGAATATCAGGGCTCTTGGCTTTAATTGGCAGGGTCTTTAGCTCCGTGGGTCTTGCATAACCGATTGTTTGCCATTAAATTGACCTAGCCAGTGTTTTAGTTGAAACACTGACTCTTGAGGTACTAAAATGCATGTCCTACACTTGCACGTCCTTCTCCCAACATCATACACAAGCTGGTCGTGCGCGAAAATTGCACCCAGGACCAGTTATACCAGAACGGACTAATTTATTCCCACAATTGCGACAGAATTTCAGGAACGTACATGCCATGGGATTACGGAAAAACGCATAATTTAATATGGCATATAGAGAGTTTCAGGCAATTGTTTATGAGTTCAAAGTGGGAGAACACCTCGCCTGTTGAGCAACCCCCTCTAGATGCCAATCATAAAGCTCTATCCTTCTGTGCGGAAGATGTGTGTGATCGTTGTCGTCGGATATTGTCGCACCCGCCAGTACCATATAGGGACTTCTATAGTCGAGATGGACTCACCGAAGAAGTCAAGTCAATCCTTCCGGATTACTTCTTTAGCGACCTCGATAAGTCAGTCAGGGAAGGGTGTCACAAATGTCAACTTATCTCGATGAAATTGAAGCTTGTTCACCGAGAATCGATCCACGAGATGAGCCCAAAGGTGTTCCCCGTGTTTATGGAATGGGAAAAGGACGATTCCACGCGAAAAGGCATATCGGTAATCTGCTCGCTTGATAATTCCACCGCAGGGAATTACCTCTATATAGTAGATGGCGAAATTGATGTGCATCAGAGTCCCCAGGAAAAGTCATTCCAGTTGATCAAGCGTAAGTTTTATGCTGCGCCGTCCGATACAATCACTAACAGCCATAATGACCAGGGTTCAAGGGGGAACAGATACGTTCGGAATTAGAGGATCTGGTTCAAATGACAATCCAGCCTTGGATTACGAGTTGCTGTGACGAACATGTTGACTGTCGTCGGCCAGAGGTAGAAGGGCCATACGAGGTTCCAACGCGGCTTATTGACCTCGGTTCTACGGCTATAGACACGGTAAAGCTGATTGATACCAGAGCAGAATGTCAAGGAACGACTGAAATGCAGTAACTTGCCCTCAGCTATTGCTGGGGAAAAGGTAATGAGAGTGCCAAAACGACTTGTTCTAATCTTGAGCAGCGACAAATCGGCTTCGAAGAGGATACTCTTCCCCGGACTATCCGTGATGCTATTGTTTTAACACGAGCTTTAGGTGTTCGTTATCTCTGGGTTGATGCTATATGTTTTATTCAACCTGATGATAACGGATTTTATGATGACTGGAACCAAGAGGCAATTAAAATGGGAACCTACTACTCTAATGCTATGTGTTGTATCGCAGCTTCTCATGCATCTGATAGCTCGGATGGACTCCTTATAGAAAGAGAACTGATGCAATTCCAATGGCATCAGCAAATCATAAGTCGTGAAAACTCTCCCTCCGAGCTATTCTCAGCAATCAATAACTCCTACACCATCTTGCCCCCCAAAGTCCATCTCGGTGATGAACTGAGAAAGACTCCATTGATGAAACGTGGCTGGTGCCTGCAGGAATGGCTACTTTCACCGCGGGTTTTGCATTGGACAAGAGCCGGTGTTTGTTGGGAGTGTCACAAATCAATTCTATACGAGAGTTTGAGAAAGCAAGAAATATCTAGCGAAGATTACTTCCTAGCCAATGATGATGGGTCTCGATTGGCCGATGCCCGCCAAATACTGGAATTGCCACAAGAGCAAGCTTTGAAAACCCGATGGTGTTATCTTGTGAGCTACTACTCTGGTATGGGTCTATCCTCTCAGACGGACCGCCTTACCGCTATCCACGGTATTGCCAGCATCCTTGCCACAAAACACCAAGTAAAATACTTCGCGGGTATTTTCAGCTGCTTCCCGGAAATAGGGCTTCTCTGGAGTTCGCAAAAATGTGCAAATGCTAGCAACTACCCAACCTGGTCATGGGCATCCCACGGCGCAATCCACTGGGATGAAGACGACTTTAAGAACACCTCCCTTGTCCAATGTCTCAACCTCGACACATTTCCGCCGATTGACAGAGCCATTGATTTCTCCCTTCGCTCTAATAGGACCCTCCACCTTGAAGCTCCTGTGGTCACCTTCGCCAAACCTGAAGTTCTGAAGAGAAATGGACCGGGGTCCTGGACAGTCTCGGATTGTAGCACTAGCGTTCCATGGTCACAGGGTGAGTATCAAGTGAATCTGGATTCAACCACGGATTACTTCCCAGATCTGGTCGAATTCATTTTCCTTGTGCTTGTCTGTCACCGCGATGACTCTTTCAGAGAGTCAAAATACAAAGGGCTGCTTCTACAGCGAGTCAAGGATGACTCGAGCGAATTTTATGAACGAGAGGGCCTTGTGACGATAAATCATTATGGAGATTATAGCAATCTTCAACACCTGAAAAGAGTTGTTACTTTGATATAGGCCAAGGGTTATGATCCCCTTTCCGTATTCGCTTTCGTTTCGTCATAGATACATATGGTTAGCACATGGTGTGGAAGGATGATACCCTTCGGGACCTCAGGAGAGGCTAGATTTTGTACCTTAATTATGTCAATCAAGCTATTCTAAGAATTTGCTTATTTAGTTTCTCTAGTGTAGTATCGACTCTTCTAACCGACTATAGAAGTTACCATCGCTTCATTTGTAACTCTATAAACTATATTGTATCAAAAGTTAAAAGTATCGAGTCAATCTTAGGTTTCTTTAGTTAAATGCCTACACAATAAGAAGCCTTTCGGAATCTGGGTCATTCAAGATATTATACATAGTCCGTTTTGCCTGCACACAGAGAATAGTTAGGTGAGAGAGAGGGGGAAAGTGTTGAAAGTGAAAGTGAAAAATGGGTTAGAGCATGTGCTGACTAATATACAAGATATTTATCGGGCCATCTGCTTTTCACCTCGTATTCATCCCTTATGGATCCGAAAATCCGCACCGGCTGTGTTAAGAATGGGCGTACCTCGAAGTAATGGATGCTTACTCTGCGTGCAACGTCGTGTGAAGGTGAGTTCCTCCGCAGCGGACAATCATGATAGCCGTCACTGATAAGGGCGACACAGTGTGATGAGAAACTTCCTGGGTGTGCAAGATGTGAGACCTACGGAAAACCGTGTCCTGGGTATGACCGAGGCTTTAAATTCGTAGTAGGAAAGCCGTACCGCTCTCGGCGCCCTCCGAGGTCAACCGCTCCTGAGTTACGAGGCCTAAGTGATGATGCCTCAGGTTCTAAGTCACAATATACCACAAAGGATGATTCTCGTGCTGTTGTCCGGCGGGGAAATTTATCGGACTTACCATCAGCGCATCTACAAATACTACAGGGTCTTGATATCCTAGTTGATGACATCCTCCAGCCATTTTCTACATCTTCCGCCTACACTCCCTCACGCTGGTTCCAGTACCTCCCGAGTGTATATGGAAAGAATAAGACCTTGGACTGTGCAATAAAGTGTTTCTCTGCACACCACATTGGCACGATGACAGGGAATGACCGGCCCGTCTTGTATGCCCGACGTACCTACGTGGAAGCGTTGAACAGGTTGCAGAGATCCCTATGTAACAAGATTGAAAGTCTGTCTTCAGAGATACTTTGCGCTGTCTTGCTGCTGTGTCTGTATGAGGTAGGTCATCTGTGTCTTAAAATTTCCTCGGCTAACATAACATTCAAGCTGTTTACCAACAAGAATGACTCAACTTCATGGATGAAGCATGCGAAGGGCCTTGGGCAGTTTATCCAGATTCGAGGGTGTCATCGCTATCAGGATACATTTGACCATGCTATGCTCCATGCATCTCGGGGTATAATTGTATGATTTACTCACCAGGCACACGTTATTATTTGTGTGCTAATGTCGCAGGTCATGCATTCTGTCTTCGCCAACGAAAGATGCTTCCTTAACTCAGACGATTGGCACTTTATCATGAGAAATCGGCCTGACACTTCCCTACCAGCTAATTTCTTTTCTCTGGTGGAAGATATGTTCGCTTACCTTACCGCGATGCCTAGCCTTGTACATGAATTTCTCCGCATCATCAAAGCCGATCCTGCTACCCCTGAAGCAAAGTTGGGTAGATCAAAGCTCCTGGAGCAGGCTTTGCACATGCAACAAAACCTACTGGTTTGGTACAACACATTTACCAACACAGTGCCACTTCCAACCGAAACCCTGTCAGCAACGGGCGACACATTGCACCCAATAGTATACTACTTTCCGAACGTTGATATCGCGACTATCTATTGTGCTTATTATTCTTATATGGCGCTCATCCACGCCATACTACAGCTCTGTGATTACCCTGGAGACCATACAGCCATGGTCGTTTATTTCCGCGACCAAATCTGCAAATCGGTGGAGTATAACAGCCGCGGCATCCTTGGCCCGTACCGCCTGGGGTTTCATTTACATGTAGTATACGAGCTCGGTGATCCCGTCACGAAAGCGTGGGTAAAGAGTCGTTTACAAGACCTCTCGAGAAACTACGCAGCGTTGCTCCCGGAGAACTTCCTTTGAATGATTCTCAATTTCCGGCTAGCCCTGATTTCAAAATATCAAGCCTTCGAGCCTCCCTCCAGTAGCACGCTCACGCTCGGCCACGAGGGTGGTCTACTTCATCGGCAACCACCCCTCCCCACACAGGCTGTGCGACCGCACGCGCTGCAAACAAGATGGCCATGATCACGATTTCCATCAACATACTCATCCCCACCATCACACCACTATTACCATATGCTGAATGAAACCTCTGCGACCCAAACAGCGCAAGCAGCATATAAACAATTCGAACAACAAATGGCGGACCCGTCACCAGAACCAGCAAAACACATCGATATCCTGCTTTAGACAACACAGCCCGGTACGCAACAGCCAACCAGCCGAAAAGCGCATACCCAAGCCCGAATGTCACGACCAGTGCAATAGCCCCTACAACCTTCAACGCCATTATATCAGCATTGGCCCCCACCACAATGAGAACTATACCAATGCACACGGGAAACCGGAAAAGGTGTAGAGCGGAAACAATTGGCTTCGGATATCGCGAGTTTCCAGAACCGATTCGACCCGCTTGTCCGCTAAAGGAAATCAATACTTAGTTTTCCAGGCTGAACATAGTGAGACGAAGTTAAACTTACCTCGCCAGCATCACGAGGCTCACTTCGAAAAGCAGCGGTGACAGACCAATACCTCGCAACACTGCTTCCGCAATCAATACTTTCCTGTCCAGGGAGCCCGAGAGCACCATCGCGGACCCAGCAATTCGAACTAGACGTGTTCAGCACAACAACCGCAAATACCCGACAATGAATCACATACACTGCGCAACCAGACCGATCAACCCATACCAGGCATAAAAACAGCATCGAGACACCGATTTGCGCTTCTCATGGGGCCAGTACGTCCATTCCTGTCTGTATCTCGTGACACATTGCACGACCTGTATGACAGAGAAGATGACAATCTCGGCAATAGCTATATTGCGACTTGTTTGGGAAAGGAAATGTACACTCATTTTAGTAACTTCGTTATACACTGTTTTCGGTAATTGTTAACGATTCTCACGAACAAAACAGTTTACTAGAAACCTGATCAATTTCAACATACCCTCGAACCCGGATACAGCGCTCTATATATACCATACAAACCCACTCCCAACCCTAGTATCCACCCACCATGACCCAGAACCAGAGAAAGAGGCGCAAGGCCTCCATCACCCACTATCTAGCATCAATATGAGGGCTAGTGGAGCCCTCGCGACAGCTGACCACTTTAGGCTTAGCGTATCGTATTGGGAGCCAATCAGCGATGAGATAGTATAAATATGAGATTTACTTGTGAACAGGACAAACCAAGCCTTCTCTAGGACTCTTTCTATGACATAAAATTCCATTACCTAAGTGAAGCAACGGTTGGTTTGTTTTCAAGATACTCGGGCTCAGCCGCACTGAAAAGGGAACACGTGGTAATGAAGAACCAACCCATGACATTGCGCAATCCCGCATTTTCCTCTTGAAAAGATTCTAAAAGTTTGTATTTGATTATAAGTAATATCGACAGAGGTAGATTGCTCTGCAGAGGTAGTATTGTATTGTTTATCTTAGCTTACCGTTCTCTATTCATGGTACAGTGATAGGGTTGCTTTTCTTCTATTTACTACAAATGCATCTAGATAACATAGCTTGAACCTTATAATCAGACTTCTTGCGCTGGAAGTTGGCTATGAGAAGCTGGAAATCTTCTTCGAAGAAATGGGTAATCATTATCACATCCTAATTTGATATTAACTTGGATAGAACACTTGTTCTGGCTGTGTGTAAAGGATGTAGTAGATTGGACCTATGAGAGCCGTACTAGGTTCGGTAATACTCTGTAGCTACTTAAAGAAAGAACTACAGAACTAGTAATGAGTCTGAATATAGCCGTTTACATGGAACAAACAGCGTTTCAAAGATGGAAAGGAAAGAAGAAAGAAAAGAAAGAATAATGTTAACTCAAGAAATCTATCAAAGGACATACAATCTCTCGATCACGTAGTCAGTAGCGTCGAGACCAAAAATAAATGACATCAAGCCGAACCAGCCAAATGACGACCAAGAAGAATATACACCAGCCGATGAGAGTCGATATCCATTGGAGCCTCTGTCGACGTTGTATAGTAGTCAAGAAGAGCTTGGCATATAGCAGTTGTCTAATTTCCTCAGGCGCCTGTCTAACCAGCCTTCCTAAGGGTCTCTGCTGAGCAATATCCCTCACAGTCACAGTTACCTGCGGGTTTTGCAGGAGGCGTCCGACCAGATAAGCATTCTGCTGCTGAATTGCATAGCACAGTGGCGTCATGCCAAATTGGTCTGGCTTGTTCACGGAAACACCGGCCCTGTTGAGTAGCCTACCCGCCACCTGGACTTTTCCGGTCGCGCATGCGTAGCTTAAGGGTGTTCGGAGGTTGGCATCTCGGACATTGATGTTCGTTAGTAAATCGATCAGCAAGATAGCGATGTCCTGGTGGCCCTTCCAGATGGCAGCGAAAAGAGGCCCAGCGACGATGCTATCGAGCTGATCGTGGGGAACCTACCTAATATTTGTAGTAATTCGCGACACAACTACCGTGTGTCCGTTCATAGCTGCCACTAGCAGTGGTGTTGTTTTGGTCAGGGTAGGCTCATCGACCTCAATAGGACAGATATGATGCGGGCCGTAGTGGTGGAAATGATAATCTAGGCTGATATTCTGTCCCGTGTCTAGCCTAACACCCATGTCAATGAGCCTGCCGACCAAAAGCTCGTTGCCATGGAATGCTGCGTGCCATATTGGGGTACAGCCGTCATTGTCCTGTGGTTCCAGGAGTGTATGTCGATTTGAGAGGACCCCACCGACTATGTGCTCATCTGTGACTCTGTTGATAGCGATATGGTGTAGTAGAGTCAGTCCATTACCATCCTTCTGGGTGACGTAATTATGGGAAAGAAGATACGCGAGCATGGGAGACCTCTGTAGATGAGACAGTAATTCTCTCGGTGGTAGCAAGTCGACTCTAGCCATGGTGTCGTTGTCGCTAGGGTATCCAATGACGATCTGATAATCGGGCGATGTCGTCCTGGTGTAGTCGTACAACCAGCCTTGGGAGCGTGTGAGGATGGGTTGTGGTATAAGAAGAGATATTCCAAGACAATCGAACATGCTGATCTTATATCTGTCTCTCTTTGGGGTAGGATACTTACATAGACACTAGATCACTTTTGAACCTCACAGCGAACATTCGTTTGAGGAACAAAGGCTGCACTACAGCGCCATGGTGAGACTGCATGAACGGGTCGCCACATTTCGTCTGTAGTCTATAGTGAGCACTGTCTAAGTCAGTAGCAATAGTATCTGTTTGTTTACTCTGAGAGTCATAGTCCGGTCTGCTTTCATTGTCCGTTTGATCCGATCACATCGAAACCAGCGTTAGTAGAGTACTGTGTAGACGGAGATATACAGAATAATGCAGAAACCCGTATAAAAGCCAAACACAGCCTCATTGACAGCTTCTCCCCAACAAAGAGTCAACCAAGTAGATGGAAACAAAAGCCAAAATCAAATTCCAGAAAGTTCAACACATAGAGTGCAAACAAAACAAAGCAACCTAATTGGCCAATCAGCCCCCGTGACCGACCAATCCCAAAGCAGCAGTTCGACAGCCTCAGGCCAACATCGCGAACTTCCTCCACATCGAAGTTTCTCCGCCGCAGACCGGTTGCTTACAATCGCGATTCCCCATTGATAGGTGTTCTTTGTCGGGACTTCCACTCCCATCTCTCGGTCACACCCTCCTTTTTCATTCTTTCTCCGCATCATGTTCCGCCCCGCCTCCAGAGCCCTCCTCCGCGCGCCGGCTGTCGCCCGTGGCCCGGCCAGCAGACGATTGATAAGCACCAACACATCCGCCGAGTCCAAACCACGAAGCTGGAAGAACTTCGCCGTGCGAGTCGGTCTGGCCGCTGGTGCCGTCTACTATTACAACACAAGCAATGTGTTCTCCAAGCCTTCCACTTGTACGTTATAACTCCGGTGAACGGAAAAAAACAGAGAAACAAGCCCCAAGCGCACCAGCTCGGCATCCGCAATTTTTTCTCCATACATCGCAAAACTAACCAAGTGCTCTATCTAGTCTCCCTTAACTCCCAACTCAGCGACGAAGAGCCCAAGCCCACCATCGACTCCATTAAGCCTCGCATCCGCCAAGAACGGGAATCCTCCAAGCCCGCCCCGAAACCCGATGCCGAACAACAGCAGCAGCAACAGCCCGCGGAGCTCTCCCCCGCCGAGGGAGCTTTGATGTCGCCCCAGGAGCTGGAGGAGGAAGCCGGCCAGGAAGCCGCGTTCAACCCCGAGACGGGTGAGATTAACTGGGACTGCCCTTGTCTGGGCGGTATGGCCCACGGTCCTTGCGGAGAGGAGTTCAAGGCTGCTTTCAGCTGCTTTGTCTATTCCCAGGAGGAGCCGAAGGGTATGGATTGTATTGAGAAGTTCAAGTATGTTTCTCCTTTTCCAATATTCTATTTGCTTCCATGGTGGAAAGAAGGAGAGGCTAACACGGTTGATTTCTAGGGGCATGCAAGATTGCTTCCGCCAGTACCCTGAGGTCTACGGTGCCGAGCTTGAGGATGACGAAGCTGCCCCCGCTGAGGGTGAACAGCCTCTAGCCATTGAGCTCGACGCCGCTTCTCACCCCGACGAGAAGCGCGCCCGCGCCCTCGAGACTACCTCCGCCGTCAAGTCAGAACAGGCCCAGCAGGGTGAACTATCCGAGAGCGATGACTTGCTTCCTAAGGCTTGGCACGACACCGAAGCCGAGAACACCAAGGCCCAGAAGACCGAAAAATAAAACACTAAATATGTAACCCTCTACTCCATTAAAAAAAAACCAAAGACATGGGGCCCAACGGGGACGAAGTTAGACAATTATAAGTGAGAACATAATAAAGGGACAAAGAAAAGTTTATTCGATCCTACTATTCTGGTCTGCTCTATTTCTAGACTTGGGGGGATTATTCTGGGATCGGGAACTTGTGTGTACGATATATCCCCTTTCCTTTGGATCTGTCTCGGTTGTGTCTCTATATAGCTGTATGCTATCTCGTTTCTGTTAGGATCCCTATGTTCTTTCCCTTCTTCTTATGCATTGTGTCAGCCATTCCCATTTTTGCTGTTTCTTTTATCTTGTTTCTCATGTAACTTATTGTATTTGTATGCTGTGGTCGGAAAGAGAAAGAGTTGAGATAGAAATAGAGTTAATTGCTCTTTACTTGGGTCTACATTGAGGCGTAGCTACAGTTAAGAGTACGAAAGATCCGATTTGTGTATTGAATAGCAATAACGTCATGTTGTCATTAAAGCATCCTTCCATACATATTGTCGAATGTCTGCGGGAACGCTCAACTGATCAATCAATCCGCGGCAAGACCCTAGTCCTCTATATGTACGCCGCCGAGCTGCTGCGACAAGAGCGCAAGGTGGTCGATTTGTCCTACAGATCACACGATTCTGTCGGAGGTCTAGGAGCTTTTGAAATAATAAAACTGCATCACCGCTTTTCCAAGGTGGAGATCCCGGATGACGTGAACTAGGCATATGCACTTGGCCATGTGAAAGCCTAAGAATATGCCTGTTGCCCTGCGTAGGCATGCGCCCTAAATAGGTCTAATGCTGTTTCTTTCACCAGGCAGAAGTCGATCGTTGTAACTTGCCAGTACATCCCGTACACTGTATGCGGGGTGGTGTGGGAAATCGCATGCTGATGTCCCCAGCACTGACCAAGTTGGGCAGTTTGGCGCCGTTTGGCATATTTTTAATGTGAGATTCCGTCCATAGGCTTTACCAGTTCACATCGCTCAGTTGAAGCTTCCGCGAGCGGAACGCGGGTCGGCCTCCGGTGGACTTGTCAGTCCTCATATCACGGGGAGAGCGTTTCTCGAGCGCTGGGGGAAAGTTGAAATTAGTACAAAGGATCATTTACGGTTACCATGAAGACTCACCATCTGTATTCTCAGTCTCATTCGTCATCTCGTAATTAAGGACGAGGTTCTTGATCCTCTGTTGCTCTTCTCTATCAGCTTGCTGCTGACTCCTCATTGCAACTGCAAAGCTTGAATCAGACGGCAAGTCGATGGTACGGGTCTAAAATTATCAGCGTAATTGTTTTGTATTGCCAAAAATTAAGCATACCTGTTGCTTGTTTCCTTTTTTGGTCATCAAAGAGAAGGGCATGGTACTTTGCGGCGGCTGAGTACTCTCAGTGCCGCTCTCACCTGCTCCGGCCTCACGAGCAGCTCGCCTCATTGGGAGAGGAATGTCAAAGATAGCCTTGCGCTCAAATCTTCTGGACTCAACACTCTCGGCCATCATCTTCTCGAACTCACGATCGAACTCGGCTTCCGCTTCCGGATCCCTCTCCTCTTCCTGGCGAGTGACAAAGATCTGTTCATCTTCAGAATCGCTGTCACCGTTTTGATCAACGTTAGGGCCAGATCCCTGCAAACATTAGCACGGCACTTCCATGGCACAACAAGATATGTCAAATTGGAGCCTACCTCTGCCTCGTCGCTCGACTCTTGTTCCTCTTCCACTTCAGGCATAGCATCGTCCTCGAGATCTTCGTCAGAGGAACTACTCTCATCATCGTCATCTTGCTCAATGGGTCTCTCGGGATCTTGGGATTTGTAGTTCTGGGCCACAGCTTCTCCGAAAATCCGCGTGGCCTCCTGCAGATCGGTGACTAGCTTCCACTGGGGACGGGTCATTGAGAAGGTATCTTGAACAAGGAAATCAATGTCCATCGGCAGTGGGTCCTTCGTGGTCATATAATACTAAACGAAGTGTCAGTATTGATTCTTACGTATATGAGCATTTGAAAGACTTTACCTGGAAGAACGTCAAGAAGAAATCCAGTTTCTTTTTGGCAGAACCACGATCGAAGCAGTGGCCGCAAGTGTCTAGGAGGGTACACACAAGACGAACTCGGAAAAAGTCATCGGGAAGATCCAACGGGTTAAGCTTTCCAGGAATGGGAGTACCCCCTTCTATAGGATGTTAGGAAGAGGGGAAATGTATAGAATCAAAACAGGCTTACCGTGGCCGAAAGTAACGATCCGATACAACGTGTCGAAGATGACGGGCGAGTCAATCATCTTGTAGTTGTACAACTCTCCCAAATATTTGACCTCGGCAACACGCTTTTGGTTGAACTTGAAATCATTCAACTCAAGGCCCAGTGTGATTTGTTCAAGAATGTTGTCCACAATGCCAATGACAAAGTCCTGATGATACCTATATAAAGCACTAACCAGGATTGCAAGTAGGTGGATGTTGCCATATTTGACCTTAACTGGCTTGCTGAACACACGCTCCAGAATGTCAACAACCTAGTCAACCAATTAGCAACCTGTGAATCTAGAGTCATCATTATATGAAGACCTACCTCCTGCTCCTCCCAATGGAGTTTACGGATAGATTTAAGAATTCTGGTGTAGTTGCGCTTGTTCATGTCCATATAGATCAATCGTCGAATATAGGACTCCATAGGGGTACGCTCTTTCTGCTGAATGGCGGGCCGCGGTGGCGGATCAACGTAATAGACGGCATTTTCAATGATCATTCGCTCTTGCTGGCCCAGATGCTGGACGGTTTTCTTTCTTCCAAGGGTCTCCAGGAACGAAGCCATTCGAGGAGAAGTTTCTGGGTTTCGAAGCAAGTACCGTCCACAGTTCTCCAACAAATGTCCGATAATCTCAATATTCATGCGTGAAAAGTCATCCAGCGAGACTTTGAAACAGTGGAAGATGATGTGTTCCGGAACCACACCGAACTTGGTCAATTCAGCAAGATAACGAACATTGCCCATCCGAACCTGTCCAAGAAACTCCTTTGACTTTCGGCGCTGGAGGCTTCGAAATTCCTCATCCAGATAAGTGATCAAGCCTTGGGGGATATCTGGTAGATACTGTCCAAGAGTCGCAACCAGGCGTGAGTACAGAGGCAGAAGGTCAATACGGCCCTTAGGGACGTCCGACACAGCTTTGATAAGCCTGTTTCTGGAAGCTTTAGAGTTTAGGAAACAGAAGTCTAATGCCAGCTGATCAACATGGTCCTTCGTCTGTAACTCGGGGAGTTTAGTCAAAAGTGCGTCTACTTGTGCTCCAACAGTTCGGCTTGCGATAGCCATGGACTGGTCATCAGCTTCGGTTGCTGCAGTCTTGTCCTCTGACTGCTGGTTCTGACCTGGTTCGGCTTTGTCGGCTCCGGGATCAGGAGTGGCTTCTCCATCTTTTTTCTTCGCTGGTTCATCAGACTCGGTCTTCTTTTTCTTGCCATCCTCTAGCAGAACAGCCGGAACTTTGCCTTTTAGGTCCACCAGGTTCTCGTAGAAACGCCTTTCCTCTTCATCTTCCCAAATACCAGCGCCCTCGCCCTGGCCACGGAGATACTCGGAGGTTTTCACCAGTCCAATTCCACCACCAGACGAGGCATCAGCAAATTCTTGCTCCGCTAAAGCGGGCATTTCTACACCCAGAGCTTCACACAAGACCTGTGTGTTCGTAACCAACTTTTCTAGCGACTTGCTTTGCTTCTCATAGTTCGCCTGCCGATCCTCGAAGATTTCGCCACTTTTCACATAGGCTTCCGCATTGCGACGACTCTGTGCGGTCAACGCCCGTTGGTCACGAACCACGTGCGCCTTGACATCCTCCAGGTAACGATTCAGGATGCTCTTAAAACGCGACTGAGTTCTCTCGGGAATCAGGGGCGGGTCATCTTCTTCTGGCGATCCGTCCTCACCATTCGTTGTTTCTGCAGATGTTGTGGCCCCGTCGGCTTCGACAGTCTTCCTACCCTCCTCGATGGTCTTCACTCCTAGGATATCCCAGCTAAAGCTCTTGACAAATAGAACAGCGAGCGGCAGATTGGTATGGTCCCGGTCGTGTCCTAGTAGATCCTTCAATACCTCCAGGGGAAATGGTTCCGCTTCCTTATCACTGTCTCGAACTGCCGATGGCGCTGCCTTGGCCTTGGACGGCCCATCAGATGCCTTGCCAACCACACCATCCTTACCCTTGGCACCTAGGTCTTCCGGTCTTTCAATGTCATCCAGTGTCTTGAGCGCTCCCACAAGCCAAAGCTCGCTAACCACTCTTAATAACACACGGTGTCGAGATAACCGTTCCTTTTCTTCCCGTTCGCGCACCTCTTGGCTGAGCGCTTTCAGCTGACTTTTGTCCGGCGTGCTCAGCCCTCGACCAAGTAACCATCCAATCTGTCTTGTGAATTCAGCGGGCCCAAACCGTTGGTGAAGCGCACTTGTAATTTCCACGCCGGCGGCAATTTCTCCGGGGGTCTTCAATTTGCATAACCCTTCATAGCAGGCGGAGATGATCTCTGAGAGATATTTGTGGAGCGACAGCGTACGAATATCGGCCAGGAAGGTCTGTTGAGCGGCGGCATTAATACCGGTACGAAGACGCTTGATAAAAGCAGTATTTTTCTTCAGCGCAGAATCAAGGGATTTGCTGACTGCGAAGATGTCTGTTTGACGGGACGTTGGGTCGTTAGTTCCGCACACTGTGGGGAGGGGAAACCAGAAAGAAGAACAATCAATCATCAGGGGAGGGGATGATTACCACTCTCGCCAGCCCATGCTCTTTCATTCAAATCGCGGAGCTCCCCTAAAGCGACAAATTTCTGGTTAGAGACAAGGTTCGTATACGAGATATGGGGGCGTTTAGGGAGCGTGCGGGGAGTGTACGCTTTCTTTGACGATCCATTTTGTCCGCACAGGCGAACCCGTTGGATTTCAGCTATCGTGGGGTCCTTTCAAAGAATCGGAAAGGAAGGCGCATAAGTGACTTGAACGCCACATTGGTGAATCAATGAGTCAGCGGACGCGCAACGCCAGATTTGCCGTCAATGTAGGGTTGAGATGTTATTGTAAAAAGCTTTGGGGTTTTCGGAGACACTGCCGCGGGCGAAAAGTGGGAGCCGAAGGCGGTCCATTTGTCTTGTTTGGTTATTACAAAGTTCCTTCTTTTTATTTCTTTTTATTCCCTTCCATTCATCTTTCACTTCACGTTTACCTCAACATTTACTTCACTTTCACCGCCACCTTCTCTTCCATCTTATTATTTCCTTGGACTTAAAAATGTTGCCGATGCCACTATAAAGGCGTCTACAAATGTCGTGACTGTGTCCGGGGTGCTAGATTGTCATAAATTCTTTCGTGGGAGTTGGTAAAAGCAATACGTGCTAAGCGCGACAACACTCAAGGGAGTAAATTCGCATTTATTATATTAATTTGTAGAATCGAGATGGAACCCATTGTCAATCGTATGCTATATTAGGGCTGCAAAACATCGCATCAAGAACCTCCAACGACAGATAGTTACGGCTTTCAACACTAAAGGTTGTGGACCCTAGGAGTCGCGATTATTGGTTCCTTATTTTCGGTCTGGTTTAATGTTCTCGCTCTATCCATGTCACAGTTCTAAGAATAGTACTGGTACAGCCAGAACTAGACCTTTTGTAATTATGTACGCCGCGTACTATTCACGTCAGTCTTCTGCGTTCTCTGGCCTGGCATTTTCCGCTTTTCTATCGGCTACTATCCCATTTTATCGAATATGGCTGCATCATGATAACCATTAGGATCCTGTGATCATTGTGTCAGTGGACATTAAACTCATCATGGTCTCATTCTGATATGCTGCCTTTGTGCAGTACATTAAAACTCATAAAGCAGTTGCCACAATGTAACTACTCCAAACAGAGTAGTGAAGAAAAGAATGAAAAGAAAAGAATCGGTTTAGAGCACCGATGATAGCCTCAACAATCCTTCGTTCAGCTCCAGACTATCGCAGGTCCATTGCCTCTTCGGCGCATTCAATCGACCGCTTGCGAGCATTCCGTGAACCCAGTCTCCTCACCCTTTTCTACATCCGACAGCCATGACCGAAGTTGCTCATGTTTTCGGTCCTCCTCGTTCCAACTTTGACGCCTGTCGATCGTCGGTTTCCATGCCTCCCCGTAGTTTCGAGTTGCTTGGTCAAAGGTGCAAGCTCTCTGTAGCATATCCCGATGATGGGTGTTTGAGTCACTCTGAGTCAGATTACCAGGAAGTAGGATGGTTTTGTGGGTTTCGGACAATCCCATGTGTTGATCTGTGGATGACATTTTGATATTTAGATGAAAGGTATACACCGTTGAGAGGCAGTCAATTGATGATCAAAGGTAAAACTGGTTGGGGATTTCAAAAGGTACTATTGATTTGGTGGATTAGATGATCTCTTATTATGAGAAATTATCAGGTGCACCACTGTATTTCTTCAGCACAGTTGCAACTACCTGTCTTAGTGCCAAGATACCGAACCAACATTATGAATTCTGGCCAGCGATCAGTCTTTTTATAACTTTTCAATCCTTGTGTAACGATGTCATGCCATCGCAATTTGTGGCAAACCTGAGGATGTGTTGTCGTCTGAGACCGGCTTAATTATGATATTTAAACCTATAGGAGAGAACAATGACTTAGACTCGCCGCTCAAGACGAAAAGGAGGGGGGGATAGTTTAAGGAATTCTTTGTAAGAGGAGGTAATAGTCGAACGACTTAACGATGAAGTCATCTTTTCCCCAGCCAATGACAAGTGAGCATGGACGCTATGCCCAAATAGGTAACAAAGAAGGGTGCTCCAGTCCAGCTTAATCGCTATTTCCCTACTTAAGAACAGTTCTTGTGTGTAAATTGCCATTGCAACTTCTCTTTCCAGGGCGGAGATAGCTCAGTGCAGAATTGTCCGGTGCGTGGGTACTGAGCACTCTCCGAATATTCAGCCAGAGTCAAGAATCAAAATTATATAATCTGAAATAGTAGTCCAAAAGTCCACAACTACTACTATTATATTAAGAATGCGTAATAAAAAAGAAGCTCTATAGGGTAAGAACCGGGCTCCTTTCCTGAATCTTTTATAACTATTCCAGACTCCCGGTGGCAATGCAAATAGGATAACGGAGATTGATGAATATCTAGTGCGACGCTTTATAAAAGGTACTACTACTCAGGTATACACTAATTAGGAGAAGTGAGCATAGCTAGACATTTGTCTCAAATACAAGCTTATCAGAATATAGTATTAGGTTAAAGTTACCTCAGATACTTTATCTTAGTCCGTGAAAAAGAAAAGTCGCGTGCACCAGTTTCGCGACCAACTGTGTAGTATATAAATTTACGTATGTTTCCATACCTTCTTTCTTCGGGCACTATAATACCACTTGCCTTTTGAGCCATCAAAGGAAATAGATATTGAACCCTGTTGCCATTCAAGGCTGGAGTATGGATGAGACTGGCCTTCAATGCTAAGCTGTTCGGTGCCAGCCTGCAACTCTTCGACGGTCGATCCAGCATCCTGTTTTCGCGTTGAGCTGCGGGTTATGATCGTGGATTTGCCTTTGATTTCTTTGCTTGTCTTCTTTTCACCGGGTTTTCCATCATCGCTCTCGTCGATTGAGATAAAATTGTCTTCTTCTTCATCAACTCTTATGCTATCTGGACCAACCCAGTCCGGAGCCTTCATGGTGTTGATAGTCTTGCTGCCCTCGCAAGCCTTCTTGACGATATATCAGAAACATTCCGTTAATGTAACTCGGCCCCGATACTCGGTAGGATCATCCAGCCTCTCCTCGGGCACCTCTCCATACTTGGTGTCATGCCCAATAACAGGGTGCCTGAGGTTTCATAGTATCTAATTGGTCGGAATGTCCGCAGTACAATGTCCGAAGAACACGTGAGAAGCTAGGAACTCGAGATCCTGTTCATTATACTTGACCGCCAATTGACAATATAAAGAGTCTTGAATCCTCTTTGATTGTAGGGAAAGCTTTTTGTCTGCTTCATAGCTCAGGTCTTCTTATATTTACTTATCATGGGTTGGTTTGATGCCAAATGGCTGGGGCAGACCACACACTTTGAAAATCCCGCAAGTTCATGGAAGATAATCGAGAAGCTACAGGAGCATGAATCCCGCTTTTCCCAGGATGAGTATGTGTCGTCAGGCCTGTACTCTGAGTCATGCTGTGTCTTTGTCTGCCAACAAAACGGAAGCTCAGCTCAGGCTATCATGAAAGTTCGAATGCAGTGCGGTTAACCTCTCTCTGTCACAAATATATAAATATTTAATATAGGATACAGGATACCCAGTATCGAAGATGAACCTAACTCCTGGCAAATATCTTCTCAACTGGCAGAAACAGAAATTTGTGGTCGAAGCTTGCAGGAGATTAAGGCACTCAGTGCCCTATCAAGTGCCGAGTGTTCATCCACTCCCAGGTACATCGCATCGAAGCATGAGAACCAAAAACCTGATGGTTGGGTTCCCGGGGGATTTGTGGACTACGTGGTGATGGAGAAGCTTGAAGGAAGAACCCTTTCCGAGAAATATATCCGTGGCCTAAAACTTGAGGAGAAAATAAAGTTACGAGGAGCGTTTAAGACGTCGTACCTGTGAGTAAATTATATGATATCATCTAGCGGAAGATCCTAGCTTATAGCACTATGCAGAGAATGTCAAAACCTTGGCTTTGTCAACCTGGATAATAATGTCACAAATCTTATTTGGAATGAAACAAAGATGAAATGGTCAGTGTCTGAATCACCGTAAAATTACTGTTCTCGAGGCTCACCCGTGTTTGCTATTCTAGCTATATCATTGACTGGGAAGCATGGAGTAGAAAAACATATCAATGGAATGATAACGAATATCGTTGGTGGGGTCTTCAGGACTAAATTTATCTGACGAACAAACTCGCGAGTTTGGGTTACCTATGAATGATTGTTATTTCTTGTTTTTCTAGACCCAGTTTCAAGCCCTAATCTGCATTATATGGCCCACAAAAATGACACTCAGCAATTGACTGAGATAAGGAGGCATCATTAACATCGGTTGCGTATACTAAGCGATGAAGAATATAGTATTTAAATCAGTCCAGTCGAACCTCACACAAGAATGTGAATTGACTCGGTACTATTTAATGCTAACCGCAATTTATATCTCTACCAATCGCATATCATAATGGCTTTGGAGTTGAAAGAAACAAAGACAACCTCGCCCTTAACACTTCCATATCAGGAAATATGTGTCATGGAGTCCCCACTTGTCACCCGGAAAGGAAATTAATTATAAAGGCGCAAATTTTGTAGTTTAAAAATTTTCTACTATATCAATCTCTGTAATGCATATTAATCACCGACGGTCTAGACTTTGACTGGCTTTTGTATATTGTCAGATTTAAAGTGGCCAGTACTGACTCATTATACGCGGAAAGCTGAAAGAGAATATGGCTCAAGAAACCCTCCAAACAACAGATGGGCAAACACGCCTCATCAAACATTTCGAAGCACAGTACACCTCCTCTTGCAAACCAATTTCAGATTCTAAACTAATGCAAATGTTAGTTCCCTGGATGCCCACACCCAAGGATGGTCCAACCTCTGGGATACTGATAACAGTAATCTCTGGGATCGCGGAACGCCCTCTGCCGCATTAATCGATATACTAGAGGGACGACAAGACCTGTTTAATCCGTTCACTGAGGACGGAAGGAGAAAGAAAGCACTTGTCCCGGTATTACACTCCGAATTGCATCTTCCATGGGCAAATATTGCATGGTGAACGATGAAGCATGTCTAGCACTAACCTAATGACATAGGGCTGCGGGAAAGGGTACGACGTTGCCATGCTCGCGCTTCATGGTTACGATGTCTACGGCTTAGACGTTTCCTCCACGGGTGTGAACGTAGCAAGGGAATATGCTTCAGTCGAGTTACTAGATCCAAAGCCCTATAACTTCGGGCCGGGATTTGACCAATCCAGACGTCCGGAGAAGGGGCAAATAACGATTCTCGAGGGCGACTTTTTTAGCTCTGAGTGGAAGGCACAGGATGGAGGGTTGTTCGATTTGATTTATGACTATACGGTCTGTTTCCCTCCATCTCTTTATGTCAAGCTCTAGGGTTGAAGGGTGCTAATATGAGGTAGTTTCTATGCGCGCTGCACCCTAATATGCGTGTGAACTGGGCTAAACGGATGAATGATCTTCTTGCGCCTACGGGGCACCTGGTCTGTCTTGAGTTCCCATTGTTCAAGGATCCGTCTTTGCCTGGTCCGCCATGGGGATTGAAGGGGGTGCATTGGGATCTATTGGCAGAGGGGGGCGATGGCATTGTTTGGAGGGAGAATGATGCGAAGGGGAAAGGGAAAGGGGCTTTTCGGCGGTTAGTTTATGTGAAGCCAGAGAGGTCGTATATGAGCGGGAAAGGGACGGATATGTTGAGTGTATGGGGGAAGGAGTTGTATTAAAGCATACACCATAGATCTTGTGATCTGCACGTTACAGTAGTATCATCACAACCTAGTATACTTTATAGTTAGTGAAATTATATGCACAATGACCTACCACCCTCAGGCTATACTTGCACTGTATAAAAAGCGTCATCACCGCGCAACACACCTGCCTATACAATATCAATCCAACCTCCAACATCCACCTTCCAAACACAGATCCATTCAATTTCAACCTCAACACCAACACAACCTCTCAACAACAAAAACAAAGCAAAGAACAACAAACACAACCAAAATGCCGATTCCCTACCTCCCCCCGGAAGTAATCCTCATCATACTCGAAGTACGTCCCCCCTCCTCCCCTCCTTCTCAAAAAATGAAAAAAAGAAAAAAAAAGAAAGAAAAAAGAAAAAGCTAACAAAAACCAACCAAGCACACCTCAAAACAAACCCTCCTAACCCTCCGCCTAGCCACAAAAGCCCTCTACACTCTATCCTCCTACACCCTCTACAAACTCCTCGCCTCCGAGATCCAAATCCTCCCCGAAACACCAACGCCAACAACAACAGCAACCCTCCACCTCCACCGAGCCGCACACCACCCCGTCTACCTCACCCAACTGCACCGCCTCCTAATCTCCAAAGCGGACCCCAACGTCCCCAGCAACTCAGGCGAAACGCCCCTCCACGTCGCCTGCAGAAACAAGAACATACAGGCTGTGAAAATGCTTCTTAAGGCCGGCGCGGATGTCAACGCCGTTACTGGGGACGGGTGGACGGCGCTGCTGCTCTGTGCGAGAGAGGGGTTCTTTGAGATTGTGGAGGTGTTGGTTGAGTACGGCGCCGAGGTCAATTATAAGGGTGTTAATGGGTGGACGGCGCTGCATTTGGCGGTTAGGGGGTCGTGGGCGTTTACTGTTCAGAGGCTTTTGGGAGCTGGGGCGGATAGGTGGATTGTTGATGAGGATGGGGAGAGAGCCGGGGATGTGCTCAGGGGGACTATGTTTGGGAGGGAGTGATTCTTTCTTTGTTCGTTCTTTCTTTGGGTGTTGTTTTATTGGGGTTGTTTGTTGGGTAGGTTTGAAGTGGTGGTTTCTTGTCTTCTCTGTAATTTCTGATGGCGTTCCGGCTTGGATTCTTGTTCTATTTCTCGAGGCGTCGATATGGTTGGACTTTCAGGATTTTACCGGGTTAACTGATTCTTTACTGATTGGTTGTCAAGTTGGAAGGTACAGTAACTGTTTCATTATGAAACTTGATAACATACATCATAACATGTCTAAAATACAATACACCAGATAAATCACTGGTCGGACCATAAAGTCATACGGCCACATCTAAAGACATTAGCCCCTCCACAAACAAAGTCATTACTGGCAAATTCTCCTGCAGACACGGTCTGATATCGACCAGACCAGTCAACATGAGAAAAACGCAGACATCGCAGGTGAACGACAAAACAAGGTCTCAAGCACCCAAAGAGATTGAGGCAAGCGATCAAGAAATTCACCGTTTGTCGTACACCTTCATTAAAAAAGAAAACAAAAAAGGGTATGCCACGCCACGCTATGCGAGTCCAGAAAAAGAGAAGGAAAAGGTCATTGCAACTATGTACTAAGAACAGTAACCATCCGGAAAGCTTTTAGGTTATCGTCACGTATGTCACCATTTATTTGGGTTTACGCCAGAAATATTGCTGCGACAGGTTAGCGGTGAATGAATAGATTAGGGCTGGACCGCAACGTACCTTGTGCTGCTTTCGGCAGTTCCGTAGACCTGGTTTCCTGAGATCATGCACAACCGCCTCACGCCGCATGATGTCCTCGTCAAAGTCGGGAATATAGTAGTATTCACTCTCAAGAGGCTTGCCGGCAGCATCTTTTCCCTCACGGGCCACCTTTCCAATACACTTGGTAGAATCAATGATGGCACGAATTTCGTCTCTCGTCGGCCCTTCCCGTGAATGAGAATCCCGTCTCCAAAAGTTCGGTGGGAGATTATTCACAATGGTGGAGAAAGGTGTCGAGGACAGGCGGGAAAAGGCAAGCTGGTTGATCGCATGGTTCTGGACTCTCTCAAAGCTCTCGTCAAGTTTCTCCAACTTCTTGGGTATGGGATCGGCTTGTTCGGCCGGCTTAGACGGCTGTCGGAGAGACTGGGTAGGCCGCAGTGGCTGAGTTGGGTGCTGGTGGCGAAGGCGTGGGGGACGAAATGGTGATTCATCAGCTGTAAATGAAGCCATACGTGGCAGAAGGTTTTCGCCAAAAGGTCCAAAAGAATGGACGATGGGGTCATTCTCCTCATCATGATCCGACAGGTCATCGGACTTACTGAGGTCACTCAGGTCACTAGATTGTGAGCTCTGCAAGAGATCCCCTACGCTTAAGGACGATTTGAGGCTGGTTTCGGAAAGTAGAGCATCTGCAGAAGCCTTACGGCGGACAGGGGATGGCTCATCTTCGTACACGACCACAGCATTCCTGGTACGTGTCGGAGTGTATAGCGGTGATGATGGAGGAATGAGCGATTTTACAGCGGGTGACGGGGATACCGGGGACGCTAAGCGACGTCGTTCAACATTGGGACTGTCATGCATGCTTCGACGAGCCTGTTTGTTACGTTTCGGTGTCGTCTCTTCCCAGGTTTGTTCGGAGTCTGTGGATGCATAATCCTTCCGTTCATTTCGGGGCCATTGAACCAGAACCCGGGCATCATGAACGTCGATCATGATATCAGCGTCCTTGATATCTGACGTGAAGGTCTTCCCTTTAGCCAAGTCATATGTTTTCCCCTGGCAGTGAAGCTTAATCCCGTTCCAGCCCATGCACATTATTTCCACCCTGTCACGGTCGAAAGGATTGGTGGTAGGTTTGTATGACGCCTTGACATGAACCCTTGAAATCATACGGTTGGCCGCAAGTTGGTGATGGCACGACGCGCTTGATCTACCCATCAGCAGAGGCTCCCCGTTGTCTGGAAGCATAAGTGTCGGCACAGCGGATAGCGGTGTTCGTTCGGAGTTGGACGACGTGAAGGTTCGACGCGAAGCAATTCGAGGGGGGGATGACGACATGATATGGGTCGACGAGGTCGGGACCGGAGTAGGGTAGGTCGATACAATTCCATGATCTTCACGAGCTACACGCTTCTGGGGTCGGGGGAGAGAAGGGGAAGAACTCAATGGCTCGAAAGCTGGCAGTAGGGTCGCTGGACGCTTCACACCTGCCACAGGAACAGCAGAACTGCTCCTCGGAGGCGAAGACTCCATGATGTGACAATACCCTCTCCCGGGCACCAGACAAGGTAATTCCAGATAGCCTTAGTACTAGTGTAGTTGGGACAGCAGTCTTCAATTAGGTGTCGCGTCGTGATAGGTTAGGGGATGGTTGTTATTTCTATCAAATGAATACACGAGATGAGAAGATCAGAAGAACGATCAGACAGAGTGTGTCAGAAAGGAAGAGAGCGGACTTCAATGCTTCCCCTAGAATGAAAACCAGGTGGTTGGGGAGGCACGGAATTGGCCTACAAAAGAATGAAAAGCATTGAAGAAAAGGGTGAATGTGTGGTGAAATGCCTTTACCGGAACGGAGCGTCTCGTCCTCCAGCGCGGAAATGCACGCTTACACTCCGAGACGCGTTCGATAGGCGCCGACGAGGGTTTTAGAAAAGAAAAAAAAAAAGAGACTCCACTACTAACCTCGCGCAGCCTCACGTAATTTTTTAGACCATTACATATTCTTAAATAACCTTTTGAAAAATGGCAAGAGTTAGAAAATTCTATACAAAAAATTATAGCTAATAATAATCATGAGCATAATGCGGTCATAGACCAATTGAATTTCAGAAAAACTCATTCGTCCCTTGTTCGTTTTAATGCCCGAGGCAGAAAAAAGGCGCGTCTCCCCGCGTCTAGTATCATGTGCTCCGCGTTCGACGGTTCGAGTCCCGTGACTCGCGCCTGATCACGTGCCATGCAAACCGCGAAGACTTGCAGCGACTTTTCCCCAAAACAGAACAACCATGTGCAAGATTGCAGGGATTGCAACCATCTCATTGGACTGCGACCATGCACAGTGGTCGTGACAGGAACTGTTAAATACTAAAAGTGGAGCTTGAGGCTATTGCAAATACAGCGTGTATTCTAAAAGGGACATCAGAATTTGAAGGGAGGGGTTACAATGTATTTTCTAGGGAGCTTTTTCATTCTAGCTACCGAATTCGTAATCTTAGGTTCATCGACATTCTGTAGAACAACCTTTTCAATGAACATACTGGGAAAGACCCCCCCTTATTGGTACCTTGGTAGACTGAGGTAGCAGAAAACCCTGCGCGCCTTGTAACCCAGCCTGAATGAAAATATTTCACTATCGCGACCCATGTATTTAACCCAAGCATACCGCATTAAAGCCAATTTATCGGAATGTATTATGAGACCATTATGACAACATTTTGATACCTTGTCTTCCCGCCTTCTCTTTCAAATGACACGTATTACGGTGTATATGCCACAACCCTACTTTACTTCCTGTTGCAGAAGGTGATAGGTATTGCCCGGTTTATGCCCTCCTGACCCGGCTCTGCATGCTACGCTGTAGAATTCTAATAATCTAGTAGTCTTGAACTTGATATCATATTGAATTAATTTAAATATCGAGTAACAGTCTACTGTAAAGTTACCCGAGCCTTTAAAATGTTTTTCTCACAATTATTTCAATTACCATGCTGCTTGTATTATTCACCCTGAAGGAACTGAAAACGTAAAACCGCATGACGTAAATTTAGCCTACCCATTGAGATAGTATTTCAGTTAGGGCTTTTGTAATGTATTGAGGATCTTCAGATACAAACTTTTCTATGAAGCCATTTACAGCCCAATAAAACCGCATTGTAGTAAATTTAAGTGTCGGTGACACCTTCGGCATTGCCACCATACTTATGATTTGATAAAATTCTGTCTTTAAGCCAATTTTATAGATCTAGCTTATTTGAATAGGACCATAATACCAACTGAGCGGAGTCTCCTACTCTCCCTTGTCTTTCGCTTTCAGCTTTATGATGTAATCATTTCCCCACCGACGTTGTATTCGAAATTTTCCTCTGCAAAATAAGATAGTAAGTACTATGTCATTGTATCATAGTTATTAACTTGCTTGGTGAAATACATTTTGTTCAATTTGTAGAACACGTCCCAAATCTGTTATATCCTTTGGTACACGAATTTCTTGGCCGCGGGATTCCTGTTCGAAGCGTGAATTTCTGCAAAATCGTATAATAGTTAGTTACTATGTACGATATCACTTTACTGTTTCCGAAACCTGCTTAGAGAGCCTGTCTCAATACCTCGCCTTCAGATGGCTGGTATGTTTAGACTCGATTAGATGATGAAGTAGATTGAAACATTCGGAGCCATGTATAGGCCTCTGTAAGGAACTTGCCCTCAGAGAATTACCCTTAACCCACAATTATCTATTTTACTCAATATCCCAGATTGTCCTCAATTATACTTCACCATAAGCATGCCAGCTCCGAGAATGCTAGTTCTAAAGACGCCTCCTCTGGGTCTTCCATTCCTCCTAGCAGGCCTTGGCTGTCCACTCGGCAAGTTCGAGGAGAAATGCCACCCCCGAGCAGCTCTACGGTTTTTTCAAGACTAACAAAGATGGTACTCCGATGAGAAATGGCTATGGAGGCATTCTCTGGAACTGTGGGAAGCGAAGTTACTCGCTGCTACGAAATAAAATTCCATGCAAAACTACAGTTAGAGATCGATACTTACATGAAGCAGTAGAGGGCATTTATACAATAGATGAAATAGTCTCGAAGTTAGAGGTCCACCAGGAAATAATCTCAGCTTCCAGATTAGATAAAGCTCTTCGGGAGATCGAACGAAAGATCTATCGTAGCTAGAATACTTTCCTAAATAGTTCTCTCAAACGTGCTCTACTGGCTGTTTGTAAAAGCAAAGACTGGTAAATGTCACAATAAAATTCAAGGTCAATGTGCAAACTCAAGTGGATGCTACGCGAGATCCAGAATCCCCAGCCGGTCATACATTGTTGGGCATTGTATCATTCCATGCCAATATTGTGAAACTGCAAGGGGATTTGAATTGGACTGGAATACGGTGTAGGATAGCCCACTGCTTCTCAAGCGGAGTCTTGCGAAATCTTGCGAAATCTTGCGAGATCTTGCGTGAAAGGAACAATAAAGGTTGGTCGTGAAAATTGCCAGAATTAGTTCAAGTTGTAAAAGTGACAGTTTTCATTGAGCCAAAAACATTGGCTAAGCTCTTAGTCTACCATGCAGCTCAATTTATCAACACAAATCAGCATAATACACACCATGGATTGGTTAGAACGCTGGCAACTACTATGTAGATTAAAGCACGAGGCAAATGTCCCTTCTACCATGACATGGACCTCGTAGTAAAAAGGATTTCTTTACAATGTTGGCGAGTAGGCACATGTTTGTATGAGTTTCTTACATGTCAAGGGGAGAGGCGTGTAAGAAGCTTGGGTTGTACGTTAATAGGGGGATAGTCTAATCCTATTGCGATTTATCATCAGAAATGTCAGGTTCAATGCCAAAGAGTACGGAGTAGACTTGGGTAAATTGAGTTTAGACGATCTTCTTAGCTTCATGATTACAGAGATACCGCTACATGACATCACATAAATTATATATTACTTTATATAAATCACTCATATACAGTAGGAAATAGACAATGGGTTACTTGGCACTAGAGAAGGTAATATCTAACCACAACCGTCTCTACCAAGTGAATAGAGACGTTAAATGTGACAAGAACAGAACTCCCCAAGTCACATAAAATAAAATACTAAGATACAAAGAAGAAAGCAAGCACACTGGACTTCGGATCATGAAAGTGAACAGGCATCAAGGTGGCGAGCTGATTATGTACCCGGGTCAGTCAACCCGGTCAATATTGATTGAAACACGAGCAACAGACCCGGTAGAAAGAACGCAACGTCAGTTAATCTAATAAAAGACGTAGGTAGCGTCTCCGGACTTAACTTGGACCTGGTAGAAAGTAACGTGAGTCAGTGATTTATGAGGATAAACAGGAGAGCCAACTTACAGTGCAGCCCGAGTCGTTGCTACCAGACTCTGAGTAGAATTTGCCGTTTTCATACTTGCAGGATCCGCCGAGGTTGTCACCCTTGATCTTGATGTTGAAGTCGAGCTTCTCAGTCGTAGTAGGGCTGTTCTGGAAGATAGAGAGCCATTTGCCGTTGTTCTCGCCGACACCAAGGTTGATAGGGGCCCAGTTGCCAATAGGCTTGCTGCCATCACCCCAGTTGCAACCCTCCTTGGTGCTGTAGCCCTTAGGGTTAACGTAGTACTGAGCAGAGGTAACCTTGCCCTGCCACTTGAAGTAGGTTTCACCGTTGGGGCAAGTCAAGGGCTGGAGGTCGTTGTTGCCAAGAGCGAGGGGGATGGTTTCGGACTCAGTACCTGCGGTGGGAATTAGTACGCGTCAAGACATCTGGACACATGCTGCATTTCACTTACCAGGGTAGTCAGTACGGCAAACAGCAATCTCAGAACCAATGTTGTTCTGAACGTGAACACCACCCACACCCTCGATACAGAGCTTCTTGGAGAGAGCGCTGTTGGTGAGGTACAACTTTCCGCTGCGGCACTCCAGACCACCAACGGACTGTCCAGTAGAACCCTGGGTGGAGGGCCACTGTGACTTCTGGTAACCAGGGGGGCATGCATAAGAGCACATGGAGCCACTAGTGCAGCCATCGCCTTTAACAGCAGTAGAGATGTGGCTCACAACCTTGTCGGCAACGGACACATACTGGATACCCGACCAGCCGCCGAGGCCAAGGTAGTCAAGAGCAATCGGACCGTAATCGGAGGGGAATTGGTCACAATCAATCTCGCCATCCGGGAAGTCAACGTTCAGACCCTTGGCAGTTGATGAAGCGCTCGAGCTAGAGGCGGTGCTAGAGGCGGAAGACGAGCTAGCAGAGGAGCTGGTAGGGGTTGCGGGAGCGGAAGAAGTCTCGACAAACTCGGCTGGGGCCTGAGTGGGGGCGGCGGCAGCAGCCTGAGTAGAGGAAGAGCTGGGAGTGACAGAGCTTTGGCAAGCATCGACAGCAGGCTGGCCATCGGCGTACTTCAGCTTGCCCTCCTTAACTTGAGCGCACACGAAGTCAGCCGTGACCTCCTTGCCATTGAGCTCGTACTTAATCACAGTCGATTCGCCGTTGACAGAGACGACCTGGGTATCGACAGTGCGCTTGTGGTGGTGGCGGTGCTGGTGGTGCTGGGCGGCCACAAGGGAACCCGCCGTCGCCAGAGTAAGAGCAACTGAGTTGAACTTCATTGCGTTCGTATTTTATCTGAGAATTGACTCAATGATTCTTTAGAATGTACGTCAAAGGGTTCTGTTGTGGTTAATGACAACAGTCAGCCTATGTATTCCTTGAGCCATCGCCGTGAATCAACATCAAATTTCACCATGTTATCCATGTGCGCCGGTTGATACACACATATGATTGCCTGTCACTCATCATAGTGAAATATGGCACTACCGCAGCCAAAACGACAGCAAATCGTGTGTAATAAACGTCACACAGAATGATGAAATGATGTTACAGGGGGGCTTGCAGAAATCATGTAACATAAGGGAGATTAAATAGTAGAAGAGACCACTGGTCCCGCAAGAAATCAGCGCACATACATCAACGTCACAGCAAAGCTGATTGCGCGCTTCGGTGGATTTTCTGTACAGGGTCGAAGTCGCAGAAATGCGATTGCTGTCAATCGTATAGGGGCACGAGGCTAGGGAAATCAATACGAAATTCCAAGGAGCGAAATCACGGACGAGGTTTCCGAAGGAGCGTGCAAGAGAGAAACAAGTCTCTCTGGTCGGATGGGAACTCTCTAAAGGACGACAGGCGAAAGCGGTAGAAATGAAACGCTCTGTGGAGGGGGGGAGAGGGAGGAGAAAAATGTGGAGGATCGCGAGGAGAAGAGTCGGGAGGGAGATGAAAAGAAAGAATTAAACTTAGTCGGTCAGACGCCCAGGGGGTAAAAGAAGGACAAGACGTGCAGACCCTTCCAGGGGGCACTAACCAAAGAGAGTGAAAGTGAATGAGAGTGTGTGTGTGTGGCACTGTCAGTGATGGGCAGACAAAAGAGAAAAGCAATAGTCATAATAATAATAATAATAATAATAAATCAGAAAACAAAATAGGGGGTTCCACATCCAAGACTCAAGACATATGTATTTAGAGTTGTGGTTTAGGTACGATATTACCGTACCGTATGGCTCGGACCCATTCCTTTGTTTGTATAAGACTTATTATTGGCCCGTAACCCTACCACAGGCCAGCCGAGTGGATTTCTGATGAGAATAGGGGTGTGGAAAAAAGTCCACCAGGAACTGGCCATAGAAACCGGTCATCCACGGGCAACATCAGAACCTCTAAGAATTGCCCATATTCTCTGTGGGGGACGCCGAGGAAGACGTGTCCACAACAGCCAAGAGTCGTGTTAGTTAGTGGACTAGTAAAACAACCTAACACCTGACTAGTATTAGGTGCTTGGCTAGTGCTTTCCTTGAACGTATCTAGCTCCTGGGGAAGAAGAATCGCCGGTTGTCTGGAACATCTCCAATGCAAATTCAAAAGACTCTGCTCAAAAGACGGTGTCTTATTCACCCCCTGGACTTCCCTTTCTTTTTTTTCAATGTTTGTAGTTTTCCTGTTCCTGAATTGCAAGCTTGGCGGTTACCGAAATTACTTTGGGCCCGGTCTAGCCAATCAGCACGGTCACTCCGGCATTGACCGGTGGAAATCTGACTTTCCCCTCAGTCAGGCACACCAATCAACGTCCCCGGTGATCCCGAACCATTGCCACAAAGTTCACACCCAGGGAATGTCTCATGTCGGATCGTTATGTTTGGCTGCATAAGAGCCCCCCCGGTATTATTAGCAGCTTCCTGAGGACTCCTCAAGGCTGATGTGCCTCCTTGTATTTGAGTTCTGGCTTACAGATCTCATTCCCCTTGTTCTTAGTTCAGCGATAGATATTGCATGAATGAATTAGAAACGAAACTTAAAAAAGTAAGTAAAAATGGGTTTTTAAACACAAAGAAAAAAAAAAAAAAAAAAAAAAGAGGCCGAGCGAATAATCGTCCCAAGTGGCTAATGCTTTAGATTGTTCCTACCTCCACGGGTTTGGAGTAATAGATTCTAGCCCTATTGTAGTGCAACGTGCTGGTAAACGACTTGATTTAGGGGGTGAAGTCTGGATGCTATCACAGAGTTCAGCTCTCAGATGTCCTGTAGACATAGACTAATGGATAGCTCTCAAAATCGCTCAAAAATCTGACTCGCCTCGAACCTTTCGACCGTAAGTAACTCCTTAGGTAGCGGAGCATATGTTAGTTGCTGTATGAGTAGCCGTCTCAATAGAAAATTACATACAAACCATTACGGTTCTGCCGCACCGCCGCGGCACAGAAAATCCACTTTGATCTGCAAGCTTCCAGATCACCACTCATGAAAAAGAAAATAATAAAAAATTAAAATAAAAATAAAAATAAAAAGGTCTAGGGATATATCTGTTCCAATGGCATCAATGTCTCTCGAATTCTCAATACACTAGAAGCCGTTGCGGGGCTTCCACCGTTTTTCATACATGCAAGGATAGTGCATTTAACTAACCCCCTAAATGATAGACCATGTACTGTATAATTTCATTTCTGACACAGGAATTTATCGGCTGCATTGTCAGCCGCTCAGAATTTTATCGTGTACCCTATCAAGTAATACAACAGGTCAACAGATAATGCTGACTTGGTTGACGATTGTCAAATTAGCTCAGCTGCAAACGCGATTCCTATCACATCTAAATAAAGCAATATAGGTCACAAAGAAAGAATTGATCGTCTTGTACAACCCTGAGCTTTGTTTATCTTTTGTTTTATGTACTAAATACAGATCAATCTTCGTCATCTTATCCTTGACAATGGGGCACATAAAATTGAAAAGCCAGCCTGAGACCCATGAAACAAAAGGGCAGATAACAAGAGCCTGTACCATGACCTCATCCTGCTCAATGTGAAACCAGTTGTCTTTGGAATGACAATATTCTATAGGCCTTGCAACGGTCTTGGATGACAGGGGTTAAGATTAAAACCTGCATGTAAGTATCACTGTTGATGTGACCATCCAATTACACTAGTAGAAGAATATCTAGGATGCTGAGGTTGCATTAATGTGTATCAATGTCACGGCTGCAATCAAAGCCTTACAGATCTGGAATGTTGATTTAGTTCAACTTCTTGTTGCCCTTGCTGTAAGGAGGGATAGCATTTGGACTCTGCAGCACGAGACATTGCATATTTTGTAATCAAATGACATTGTCCAAAAGAATCAAGCGACCCAGGAAATGGTAGAGCAATTTTAATTCGACACCCGAGCTGCGATATCTCCGCGTTTCTGTAGTGCTCAAGATCGGTCAAGTCCGGGTCAATTGCTTATACATCAGAGTCTGTATGTGCTCTGACCCATGTGGTGCAGAATGGTTTGCAGGGAAATTTAGATAATATCTCACTAATATGCATCGAAATACACAGCGTTAGAGAAGAGAAATAAGATATCAATAACGTTATAAAGATTCCAGGGTATTGTGACAACATTCATTATAAAAATTTCAAGAGCGCAGAAGTCAAACGAAGGATGCCTATCTATTTTGCTCAGATGAGAAATGGCTGCATATTGCCTGCAATGGCTGCACGGTAGATGGGAGTCAACGAATCAATAACCATCCACTTCAATAGTTTAGTCCCACGAATCCACCTACTTTATCTGTTGATCCACCGGACGTCAACATCTCCTCATAATCAGAAAGCAAGCATATTGCGTACGGGGTATCTTTGCCAATGGCTGAAATATAGTGCCAAGCAGCTGCTAAAACATGCGCGTGGGGACGGAGGGCCAAGACTTCACGAGTCGAGGCTCATCTGTCATAAAGCCAATCATCTATGTCCACCGAAAACCCAATAAGCATTGTAAAATGTACTCAGTAGTATGAAGATCATCTCAAATATTCAATGCAAGCCATTTGACAATCAATACAGTGAGATGCGACAACAAAGAAAGGTGATTATTTTTTTCTCCGAGAATCGACCCATTGACTATGGAGCAGACTAATTCGTAGACTACTCCGTAACCATGGTCCCATCGTCGCAAACATTTCAGTTCGCTAGTATCACTAGTACATTGGCAAAGTATGGGGCAGTAATCTTGCGAGCTAAGGCTTTGTCCTTGGTCTCTGGCTAAATTCCTTGTCCCGGACAGTTCATAGATTTGAATACGTACACAATGGTGTATACAGAGTACGTGTGCATCGTATTCCACATTGCGTTGAAGAGGGCCACTAGAATCCCACCTGTTCGGCAGTCATGATCCCAGGCCAGTCTATGCAGAATTTGCGAATAATAACACACTATATGGCTTTATCTTCCGTTTGTTTACGTACTCCATCTCCTCCCGTGGGGCACCAGGAGGTTATCAGTATTTAGGGGTATCTCTTAGTTCTTGCTAGCATAGTCTGTACTCCATACGGAGCACAACATGCAACGTTAAGCATTCCATATTGAGACTATCTATGCCTAGTCCAAGTTTTTGTAGTCCCTTTAGCTGGTTTCTTGGAAAGTTGGAGCTTCGGAGAGTATATATTAGCCAGGTGCATAAGTATTTGGTAGTAGCCTGTGGTGGGGTCGGGTCAATATTTACCTATACAATTTGGTACACTAACCGCCCCCTTCACTTAGGCGCGACCCCGAAACTAAGTGAAGGGGGCGGTTACTCCGATTTAGTCAATTACTATCATTAAGGTAGATGAGATCGGTGTTGCCTGACTGTCTCGTCTCTATTGTCTGTATTTTGTAATTTGAGTATTTCAGCTCCCTCTCTTAAGTTTTTTTTTTTTTTTTTTTTTTTTTTTCCGTCCTCACTGCAAAGTTCCCTCCACAACTCCCCTGTGCCGAATGCCGACTCCGTGGAAGATATATTTTGGGAGCATCAATAAAATCCCGGAACTTAAGATAAAATAAAAAATAGTAAAGACTCGTTGATCCATTGACGTGTACTACAAAAAATGCTGTTATAATAGGCAGTATCGATTTCAGCATCGCAAGTTTGTACCAGTCACTTAATACCACACACAAGTAGCCCAATGCTTCGTAATGGCTTCATTAGGGACACGCGAACAAGTTTGATTCCGAGTCGTCGGGTGCCCTCAAACCTGGAACCGCGTGGGGCATGCGGATTGATTCTTCCTCTACAGCGTATGGTGGTTCTTGTGTTCATGCTATAGCCTAGTATAACACCCTAAGTAGTGGCTATTGGCAAAGCGCTGGGTTGGGGATTCGCAAATGACGAAGGTAGGTCGAGTAGCAGCCACTAATCATGCTCGCCTTGAATTAAATGATCAAAATTTGAGTATCTATATGACCGTTACCACCCAATTACATTCTGCAACATCACCATTCCATTTAGGAAATATCGGAAGCCCAAAAACTAGTATATGATTGCCATTAATTTTGGTTGCGGTAAATTGTATTCGCTCATCGACAAAAATCACTAAGATCATCGAGACCAATTCACAGATCACATGACTTGACTCGGAGTTCTTACAGAAATTGTCAGATCATGTGATATAGATCAAAAATCCATCTGCAAAAATCCGACCCAGTTAAAGTTCTAGTTTCACGTGATTGATTACCCCAGCAAGAGAAACGAGTGACTAATCAGGCTGGGCCGACGCCAAGGCCGGACAAATTTGCCCACCGCCTTCCCGTAAATTTTTTTGATTTCGATTTTCATTATCACAGAATTCGAGACAGTCGAAATCTGCAACAATCAGCACATTCAGGCCAAGATGGTGTCTTCAACAGCAGTTACGACTAAGGTGGCTTCTGGGTCCCCATACCAACTTGAAAAGACTCAGGTCCGTTACCGATTTTCTCAATGCACACATTTATTAGCCCCGTCGCAGTAACTAACAACGCTCTTGCAGGTCTCCAGAGCTTCTTCTGCGCTCTTGCGACACATCAAATCTAAGCAAGAAGAGACGGAGAAGTCGGCGACTAAGAAGACTCTTATTGGAGACAACGATGACTCCGATGATGAAACTCCAGTTAATAATGAAGCAATCTGGCTCGTGCTTACCACGAAGAAGCACATCGTTGACAAGAACCGTTTGAAGCCTGGAAAGATTAGCATCCCCCACTCCTTGAACGACTCTTCGAATCTCAGTGTCTGTCTTATTACTGCTGATCCGCAGCGCGCGGTGAAGAACATCGTTACCGACTCCTCTTTCCCCCAACACCTTACCTCCCGCATCGATAAGGTCATCGGCTACTCAAAATTGAAGGCCAGATATCAGAGCTTTGAGAGCCGGCGACAGCTATTTGCGGAGCATGATGTTTTCTTGGCGGATGACCGGATCATTATGCGCCTGGTTAACACTCTTGGGAAGGTGTTCTACAAGTCTAGCAAGCGGCCAATTCCCGTTCGCATTGCCGAGATTGAAAAGGTCGATGGCAAGAAGGTGAAGAAGGACCCTAAGCAGAAGTCGAAGGACGATGATAGCACTTTCGCCTCCCCGGCCATTGTTGCGAAAGAAATTGAGAAGGCTCTTAACTCTGCGCCCGTGCAGCTTGCTCCCGCCGCTACCGCTTCCATTCGAGTAGGCTCTTCTAAGTTTACTGCTGAGCAGTTGGCTGAGAACGTGGAGGCTGTTGTCAAGGGCCTGGCAGATAAATACATTACGAAGGGCTGGAGGAACATCAAGGCTTTGCACATCAAGGGAGCTAGCACCATGGCTATGCCAATTTGGCTCGCAAGTGAATTGTGGGTTGAGGAGGGCGATGTCATTGAAGATGCCGCCGAGGATGACGTGAAGGCCCTCGAGGGTAACAAAAACGATAAGAAGCGCAAGCAGAGTGCGGACGAGGAGAAGTTGCTTGAGGGAAGCAAGAAGACCAAGAAGCCTAAGGCTGTTGATGAAGATAACGACGCTGCCGCCAGGAAAGAGAAGCTTCAGAAGCAAAAGGCTAAGGCTCTGGAAGACGGCAACACCAAGACAACGGAATCTGCTACGAAAGCTGGAAAGAAGAAGAGAAAGTCGACCTCATAATCAATATTATTACTATGGTGTTTTATGGATTGCCTTTGTCGCTTACAACACTGGGTTATATACGGCGGCGTACCAATTGTCACGTGCCTCATATTTTTGTGATTTAGACACAGGGCGTGTTTGCAATACCCTTTGAAAAGAAAAAGTTATTGTCACTGCATTGCCTCTATATTTTACTCTGTAACTAAAAATTCCATCCTTGAAATGATAAACTGTGTACCCACAAAGGGCATTGATATAGAAGGTTGTAATTTAGTACGCAAGCCACATATCCGTAGATAGCCTGTATAGAATCACCGCCTTTAGTTAGCCGAGTCTCCGAGGATCGGCGGTGCTTGGCAGACCGACGATAACCATCCGCCCGCCAAAAGCACCGGCAGAACTTCATCTCCTTGTTGGCAGCCCGACAAGAGCCCAGAGCAGGTTCTCTATACTCATTATTCAACGAAAACACAGCCATGATTCCGATCGCAAGACACTCGGCCCTTCGCGCCGTCCGCTCTCAATTCGCTCCGCGAGCTTTCAACCAGTCGACAGCTTCTGCACTCGCTCGCCTTCTCTCCACCCTGGCCGTCCTCGAACAGCGTGATGGCAAGCTCCAGAATTCATCGCTTTCTGCGATTGCAGCTGCGCAGAAGCTCGGAGGGCCCGTGACTGCTTTCGTGGCTGGCAAAGGTGTGAAGGGAACATCGGCCGCGGAGGCTGCTAAGATCAAAGGTCTGGATAAGGTAGTATCGGTGGATAACGAGGCATACGAGAAGGTATGAGATGGCTTTAAGGGCTTTGGAGAGTCTTCAAGGTAGTTGAAAAGCGATGATCTAATGGCATGTACGCTAGGGTCTGCCCGAGAACTATGCTCCCCTCCTCGTGGAGAACATTAAGAAAGGCGAATATACCCACATCATCGCTGGCCACTCTGCTTTCGGAAAGAGCCTTCTGCCCCGTGTCGCTGCTTTATTGGATGTCCAACAAGTCTCCGATATCACTGGAATTGAGAGTGAAGATAGTACGTGTTGAAATGGGCTCGAAGGAGGGGAACTTGCCGATGAGTCACACATGCTGACGATTGACACAGCCTTTGTGCGCCCTATCTATGCTGGCAATGCCATCCTCACTGTTCAATCTACAGACCCTACTAAGGTGATCACCGTGAGAGGCACTGCTTTTCAGGGTGTTGAAACCGAAGGTGGCTCTGCTGAAATTGTGGAGGGTGTTGATCCGAACACCCCTGCTCAGACCGAGTGGGTTTCCGAAGAGCTCGCGAAATCGGAGCGTCCTGACCTGGCGACCGCTTCCCGCGTTGTATCTGGTGGCCGTGGCTTGAAGTCCAAGGAGGAGTTCGACCGTGTTATTGTGCCATTGGCTGACACTTTGGGCGCTGCTATTGGTGCCTCTCGTGCTGCTGTCGACAGTGGTTTCGCTGACAACAGCCTTCAGGTCGGCCAGACCGGCAAGAATGTTGCCCCTCAACTATATCTCTGCGCGGGTATCTCGGGCGCTATCCAACATCTTGCTGGCATGAAGGACAGTAAGGTTATTGCTGCTATCAACAAGGACGCTGATGCTCCTATCTTCCAGGTTGCGGATGTTGGACTTGTCGGTGACCTCTTCGAGAAAGTACCGGAGTTGACTGAGAAGTTGAAGAGCCAGGCTTAAATGAGGTCTCTATTTTACGTGTTCTTGTATCATGATTTTCTGTTCACCACATGTGAGCTTCCAGAGTGAGGCCGATCATATAGTATACCATATAGTCAGCGCTAGGGAATTACAATTGGACTCCTAGTCACCGCAAGTGTCTAGCTCCTACAACTACTGATAGGCTTACAGTTCACTGCTTGGTAACATTTATAAAGTGTCTTAAGGAGTTTCCTCTGATAACCTTAAAGGGACATGAGGGTTATATTCTTTGCTGAGGGTATGGTTCCTGTCTGTTCTTTCAAACCGAGGCTCGGCCGAAGTAAACCATCTAAGAATGCCCGAACATTCCCTGGTGAGGGTTAAGCAAAAGCTGGTGGTACCCGAGGTATCTATAGAGGTAGGGATCAATTGGTGGAGCCCAGATAGTAGGTACAAGGTAATGGTAATAGTAGACCTAATTCGGGGTTAGCGCGTACCCCTCGGCGCGTTAACGCGTCGCATCCTCCACTCCGAATCAATCCGGAGTCAAGTATACAGAAATTTGACCAGACCACTCAATTAACTATCACAATACTTGTCGACATATGAAATGTTAACTGAAACGCTTTGATGACATCGCCGCCTTCTTCAGTCCCACCCTCGTTTGACCCTGCCATAGACCTTCATTCGCTGGACCTAGACGATATAGATCTACCTTCAGAATCTTTTTCTGACGAATTCGAGGCCATACATCTTCAGCGACTCGAGAAAATACAGAACAAAGTTGTCATCCAGCATCGCGCTTGGAATCTATCGGACGTATTTCGGAGCGACGAAGATATAAGGCCTGGTATGCCACCGATAGCCAAGAGGTTCATGCAAAGATACTGATGATGGCATAGAGACTCCCACAAAGCCGCACGGTCGCAAGGGTCTTGACACTCCTATTCGCTCGCTTGTATTTTTGCCCTCATCACCACCTCTCGCTAAAATGCCGTTTATTTCTTCACCGGTCGTCTTTCCATCGAGTGCGCCATCCCCGGAATCGCAAAAGAGAAAGAATGGGGAGGAGTCTCAATCAACGGAGCCCAAGAGGCAGAGGATTATGGGGGGGTTCTTGGACGAAGATGATGAAGATGATATGGAGGCCTTTGGGGACGCCCATTTAGCGAGCCAGTACGAAATTGACGATTACATTACCCAGCAAGATATTGTGCCTAGCGCAGAACCTCCGAATCTATTCCAGAGTATTCAAGATCTCGCCCCAAAAGCCGATCCGCCACCTGTTCCGACTACTACAGCACTTCCAATCATAGATCATCCACGGAGTGGTCGTTCGCCGATTCAAATAAAGACTTGTTCCGGCAAGATACACCATGTCTCGTCCAAGAAGGCTGCAGCCCCGGTCTCATATGAGAGATTAGTTGCCGGCCGGTCTAGTACAGCTCCTGGGAGGGCTCAAAAGAGCTACTATGGTATCGATATACATCACCTTCTGGACGAAGCGGCAAAGGAAAGTGAAATTTCAGCAGCCTCCAAATTGGTACCTGTTCCCGCGGTGCAGCCATCAATTGAAAACGAGGGCAGCCGGAGAGATGCAAAAGTCGCAAAGAAAATGTGGACAGAGAAATACCGTGCTCGTAAATTCACCGAATTAATTGGCGACGAAAGGACACATCGACATGTTATGCATTGGCTGAAGGGCTGGGACCCTATTGTATATCCGAATCTTGCTAGGTCAAGACCGAAGAAGCCTGGTGATGGAAACAGCGAGGAGGAACGCACGCACCGAAAGGTATTATTGCTATGTGGTCCCCCAGGTCTCGGTAAAACAACGCTAGCCCACGTTTGTGCCAGACAAGCAGGCTACGAAGTTTTGGAGATCAACGCAAGCGATGAACGTAGCAAGGATGTGGTCAAAGGTCGAATTAGGGATGCCCTCGGTACAGAAAATGTCAAGGGAATGAATGTGGAAGTAGGCGAGCAAAAGGTTCGGAAAGCTGCACGACCTGTTTGCGTTGTCGTGGACGAGGTAGATGGAGTCGTCAGTGGTTCTGGAGGTGGTGGCGAGGGAGGCTTTATGAAGGCCTTGATTGACTTGGTCCTGCTTGATCAGAAGAACTCGACACGCTCGTCAGAGCAGAAGAGCACTGGTAGGAAGAAGAAGGGTGACAATTTTCGCTTTCTCCGGCCCCTGATTTTGGTGTGCAACGATGTATACCATGCCAGTCTTAGACCACTGAGGTCTTCATCGGTGGCTGAAATCATCCATGTCCGCCAGGCACCATTAGAAAATGTTGTTTCGCGTATGAGGAGTATCTTCAGCTTAGAAGGTATTACCGCTGATAATGACGGGGTGAGGAGACTATGTGAAGCATCCTGGGGCGTTTCTCGAAGAAAGCAAAGGAATTCGAAGAACAGTGGCACAGCTGAGGGTGACATTCGAAGTGTTCTTGTATCCGCGGAATGGGTGGCGCATAAACTACGTCACGAAAGCACGGAATCTATGCGGCTGAGCAGGAGCTGGCTAGAAAAGAATGTTCTCAATGACAATGCCGGAAGCAATCCATTTTTCAAAGGTTTAAACCGCGGAGGTGTGCGTGACATTGTTGACCGGGTGTTCGCCGAGGGGGCAGGATTTTCCGATTTCCCTGTGGGCACTGAATCCTTCCGTGACCCTTTTGATGATGGCAACACACATGCTCCTGTGGGCGTTGCGGACATCAAGAAACGTCATGCTGCCAATAGGCTACGAGATATGGTCGACGCTAGTGGTGAATATGACCGCTGTATCACAGAGTGTTACACCTCATATCCTCTACAGAGTTTTCAAGACGATACGTTTCTCTCCAAGCCTAATGCGGCCTATGACTGGCTGCATTTTCACGACACCATCTCTTCTAAGGTATTCTCTAACCAAGACTGGGAACTTGGTGCATATCTTAGCCAGTCAGTTTTGGCATTCCATCAACTATTTGCATCCTCCTACGGTAGGCGCAATTTCAAAGAGACAGAGGAGGAAGAGGAGGAAGAACATCCATTTTCTGGGCCCAGGGCAGAGTTCGCAGCTTTGGAGGCTCTGAAGCAGAATCGTGCTACCATCAATGGATTCCAATCTTCCCTCCCGGCTCCATTGTTACGGCTCTTCCGGTCCATCGATGGTCTGGTCATTGACCTAGTCCCGAACCTTATCCGAATGTTGTCACCCGACATAAAGCCGGTGGTGATCCGCGGAAGCGGAGAGCAAAGGAGTACAGCCAGTGTGCGTAAAGAGAGCGAACGGGCTCTTGTGCAAGCAGCCGTTCGTGTCATGGCAGGGCTAGGTGTAACATTCGAGAAAGTGCGAGTAGAAGGTGAAGGCGGTGCGCACGGGGGATGGGCATATCGGATGGAACCGTATGTTACCTTGAAGTTTCTGAAGCTGCGTTTTTCGATGCTGTAGCTAACTAAGAGTCGACAGACCATTGGATACCCTTGTAGCGTTCTCTAAAATGAAAGGAGGCTTGTCTGGAACAGGCGCTTCTGCGCCAGTGCGCTATGCTGTTCGCCAAGTTCTCGATCAGGAATCCCGCAAAGAGACGGTGCGGAAACAATCCGAAGCTCTGAGCTCTGTCGTTCCTAAGCGATCAGCCGGGAAATCTACAAACGATCAAAACCAAGTTGATGGGAAAGGAACGAACAAATCGCTTACCAATGGGCCTCGTGCCAAACGCGACTTTTTTGGGCGGATCATACGCGAACCTACGCCGCCACCTGCGGGTTCGCAGGAGAACCCAGTGCAGAATGAAGCTTCCAAGGCTGGGCGAAAGGTTTGGGTAACGTATCACGACGGATTCTCGAATGCGGTACGCAAACCCATCTCGATGAGCGAGTTATTGGCAGGACTGTAATATGCCATACCCATTTACACAAGCTTAATACGCAAATATCACGATCTTATGTCCACCATTGTTCTCCGGCGCTTTGAAGGTTCTAGCCACAGCCTATCCGAGTTTAACATGAACAAGTACAGAAAGCAACTGAAACCTCAAAGCATAATAACTTCTTAGAGTATAGAACAAATACATGATTCCGAAAGAAGGGCTCATCATTAGTATTATATATTCCAAGTACTAGTAGTACTAAAGATAATCAAATCCGAAACAGCAACTATCAATTTTCATCATGATGCCATCCAATCTAATCAGATATCCAAACTCCCAAAAGCGACCTTGATAATAAACAAAATTGAAAGCCAAAGAAAGCACGCCATAATTTAGTATCGTAATCGGGTATTAAAATTAAATCTTCCGTCGCCCCTTGTTATATTCCCAACGTCCCCCTTGCCTCAGATGTATATCGAGCACCTCATTCACTGTAGTATCGAATCACCGATAGGCAAGATAGGTAGCCATAGCTTCGTAATGGATGGCCTTCTCTTTGGCGGCTTTGTCTGGCTTTGAGCTTGAGGGAGTGGGTTTGCTCTTGAGTGAGAACCATTTCTTTGTGCTGGTGGTTTCTTTGTCCTTGAGCGTTGATGCGTCGGAGTAGCATGAGTAGGTTGATGCTGCGTCTGAGGAGACGGTCGTGGTCGGTTTGGATGTGGAAGACATGGTTATTTTGGTATTGGAGATTGCTAGGATGGTTGATGGGTTTTATGAGTTGGTTCTTGGTAGGTAAGAGGTAGTGATGTCTTGATGATATAGATATGTAGCTGGTTGATATGATCAATTACTCGATTTTTCGATGATTGCTAAACTCAAGGTTCTAGCAAAATGAAAAAGATGTTCAATGGATACTAATTACAGCAAAGTAATGCAAGGAGATATCCAAGCCCATTTATATATCCCCAATCCCCGATCACATTTTTTCTTTCTTTCTTGCAAATCACAAGTTTACTCCGTCTAGTATCGGAGTACAAGAATGGAAAACTAGTTATGACCCACACCTAGTGAAATGTTAAGGCTTAGCATCATCCAACCAACCTAGTATAAAGTGATTAGAACTTCTGTCATTCGTCATTCTCCGCTAGAATATATATATATTTTTTTTTGTTTCTGTGGTGAAGTTGCTGAATGCGTCATGGCTCGTGTCAACCCCACTGACCAATCCTATCTGGTATGTCAATTTGCGAAAGGGCGTGAGTAACACGAGAATGACAACCGTAGGGTCGGGCAAGGACCGAATTACTCAGGTCTGTGGTTCTAGATTTGTTATTGTCATATTTCGCTTTTCTTTTGTGGTTTTTAGAAAGGTTAATTGTTAGTATGAATTCTGGGTTTCCTTTTTTTTGATACCTAGGTAGTAGAATCGGGGACTCGTTTTGGTTAAGATTTGAGAGGCTTGACAAGTATTTTAATGATTGGGAGATTTCAGTCGGCAAACGATTATGGTTTAGGCTGTCAGGCTGCCGCCTGAGGTTGCGACACGCTCTCTCCACTTCCCGAGATTGGGATCTGGAGTCAATTGGAGTCTTATTCTTCTCGTACCTTCTCGTCATTGCACTTTGGAGTTGGTTATTGGCTATTGGTTGGATTGGTGGGTGAGTCAGATTTAGGTTAGCTGGCTTTTTTTGGGCTGGGAATCGGATTTGGTTAATCTTCGGAATGTTTTCTTTGATGGGTGACTGGGATGATGGAATTGAAAGAGAAAATGATCTACCTCAAGTTGTCAGTAGCTGGTCCTGAGAAGGAAAGTTGAATTCCGTTTTCTTGCCTGAGGTATTGAAACGGTATTCCGATTGTAGTCCGATCTCCAATGAGATTTTATTCCGATGATGGTCGGAGTCACATCCTGCAACTCCGGTCATACTCCAGGGCTATGCAGGAGAAATCTTTCTTGTGTTTCGGAATAATTTGTACGTGTGAGATACATTATTCAGTTGGATGAATGGCTCTGTCGTTTAAAATAGATGGTTTCTGAAATGGCGGATTATTGGTTTAGGTTAGATCATACAGTAAGTATGAGAGCCTGAGGTGATGATAAATATATAGATTCTAGCCGGGGACTATGTACCCAGGCTCCTACTAATGGAATACTGGAACTACTGTAGTAGCAACTTCCTCAACTTGAAATAATGAGATTGGTCTTCTCTGCAAATAAACCATGATATAATTTGAAATCCACGCATGAACCAATGTCGAGAAATAAAGATCATGAAGATTACCCTGTAGCAACCCATGCAAGATAAAACCCTAGATATGGTTAGGGCTGACAGACAACATTGACGCGATATACCCATATTGATAGTAGTACACAAATCTAAGTGCTGACCTGTTAAGGCAGCATCCAGTACGAAGCCAGGAACAATAGAGTTGATGTCATCGAGCACTGACCACTCTTATAGATAGTAACACCACACCTTAATCCCCACAGCCAAGAACGTGTTTCTAATCTATACTACCTGATCATTAGAAATCAACAACTGATTCATAAGCAAAACGCCTCACTCTTCACTCTTATCCTTGCACAAATGCAACGGTGTGTTTATTTCTAAGGGTACTGCTTAGAAATCAAATTCATAAGGGAGGCAAGCGAAGTTTCGGATTGTTTCGATCGCATTTGTGGTGAGGCTTGTGCGCATAATTTTCCAGGGTGCTGTAGGGCCAAGATGATTCTTACTAATTCATAGGTGATGCTTTGTAGCTTCATTCTATGGAATCAGCGGACCGGGGTTCAGGGCGGCATTTGTCGGCGGGATTGGGAGTTACCGAATCCCTTGTCCGTTGGTGGTGCATTTTAGTATGTGATGAGCAATGCTACTTGATGCTAGGTCTTAGTATGATGGAATCTTATTTAAATGGGCTTGATGTTCGTCTAAATCAACTTTTTTTTATCCAGTATCAATCGCATCAATCAATATCTCTAGCCTTGTGAATAATTCACTATCAGCTCTTGCTCTACTATCTTCAATTGAATATTCTATCGAATACCAAAAGACAATCCGAAACAATGTCTCTCCAACCTATCAAGCTCTACGGCCACGCAAACGGCCCCAACCCATGGAAAGTGGCGCTGCTCCTCAGCGAACTTGGCGTGCCTCACGAGATTGACTTCATGCAAATGACCGAGGTCAAGAAAGAACCCTACATCCTGAAGAACCCCAATGGCCGCCTTCCCACTATTGAGGACCCCAACACCGGCATTGTTCTGTGGGAGTCGGGTGCCATCCTTGAGTACCTGGTCGAGACCTACGATAAGGAGAGAAAATTCTCTTTCGAACCCGGTACCCACGAATACTTCCACACCAAGCAGTGGCTTCACTTCCAGATGTCCGGACAGGGCCCCTACTTCGGCCAGGCTGTGTGGTTCTCCTTGTACCACCCCGAGAAGATCGAGAGCGCGCGAGTCCGTTACATCAACGAGATCCGCCGCGTCTCGGAAGTATTGAACACAGCCCTTGCCGGACGCGAGTGGCTGGTTGGAGGGAAGTTCACCTATGCGGATGTTGCCTTTATTACATGGTTTGGTGTTATCCCGTGGATTACTGGGGATGAAATTGATATGGAGAAGGACTTGCCGAACCTCTATGCTTGGCTGCAGAGAATGAAGGCTCGACCTGCCATTGCCGAGACCTTGAAAAGGAAAGAAGAAATCAATGCGAAAGAGTCGAAGTAAAATGGAGGAATACACTATTGGGTAATATCATGTGATACTTGTAATTAACAGTTTCATCTTGCTTTTTGTTGCTTGCTTTTTGTTGATGATAGACGGTAATGGAGGACATGGTTAGCAAATATATTTGGTTCAAGTTATCTATTGTTTCCGGTGAGAATAATTGTCCTTTTCGTAGATAAGGTAAAAATGACAAGAATTCAATCTGACGGACACTAGTAGAAAGGAGTTTGGGAGGGGAAATGGGGGTCTAAACTGTAGTGAATACGAATGCCAAGATATAAAGTGTGCTAGTCCATACATGGTTAGCGTATATCTACACTCTTGGCGCGAACTTTGGCCGTGTCGCGACAGTTGCACTGCTTCCAAAAGCCAACCTTTCTCCTCATTGCCATTCTCATCGCTTTGTCATTTGGCCTTATTTCCGCCATTTGTTCCGGAGATCCAACTGGCTCCGGCTATTGATTAACCGCTTGACTCAGGGTTGCTTTCGCACCCTATCGTTTTCCTTTCTGACTTAGGCAGACTGACACCCTTGCTCCGCTGCTTGCGACGACCTTGTATCGTTATCCTAATTATTTATTCACATTATCACCATGGAGGACAATAACCTTGTCGCCGGCGGTGCTGCCAATGATCTTCACAACGCGAATGCGAGCCAAGATGCCCCTGGTGATGTGATCAGTGCTTCCGGTGGGTTTGCCTCCCCTCACAGGTCTCGGGATTTGCCAATGTTTGCAATCTCATGGCTTGCTTCGCAATCGCGTCTCGAAATTAGAAAAAAAGCAGACTGAGAACGGTCCAGGAACTGATAATCCTTTAGATGCTCCGGCCTCTCCTAAGGCTCACAACATTGATGGCGAACAGGAAGATGAGGAGATGGGCGGCACGGAAACTGAGACCAAGAAGGAAAGCGAGGGCGTTGAGGATAATGTCGAGGGCTCTGCGCAACCGGGTGCGGAAGGCGCTACGGAGGATCAACCTGGACAGGGAAAGTCATCAGCTGAATCATCCGCGCGCTCGCATCTCGTTTCGCAAACACATGCTATTATCCTGCCCAGCTACTCCACATGGTTCGACATGCACACTGTCCATCCAATTGAGAAGAAGGCTCTTTCGGAGTTCTTCAACGGCAGAAACCGCAGCAAGACCCCCGCAGTCTACAAAGACTATCGAGATTTCATGATCAACACCTACAGATTGAACCCGATCGAGTATCTCACAGTCACCGCGTGCCGCCGCAACCTTGCTGGTGATGTCTGCGCCATCATGCGCGTCCACTCGTTCTTAGAGCAGTGGGGCTTGATTAACTACCAGGTGGGTGTTGTCTTCTTTCTTTGGTTGAATCAACCGGGTCTAATGTGATCTAGGTCGATCCGCAAACACGGCCGTCTAACATCGGCCCTCCGTTTACTGGTCATTTCCGAGTTATTGCTGATACCCCGCGCGGTCTTCAACCATTCCAGCCCGGACCTAACCACTTTGTCAAACCCGGAAAGCCTCTACCAGCCACTGACCGCGCAGCTTCCGCTACCCCCGCATCGAAGGCCGATCTCAACCTCGAAATCCGCCGTAACGTTTATGATGATAAGGGTAAAGAGATTACACCAGCTGCTGAGGACAAGGAGAAGCAGACAAACGGGGACGGCTCAACCACCAACGGCGCGACGGGCGACTCGGTGAAGGCAATGGAGAGCGCTTCGAGGGAGCCCAGAAGAAAGTTTCACTGCTTTTCTTGCGGCATCGATTGCACCCGGCTCAGATTCCACTATGCGAAGTCCGCACCAGCCACCACTAACCCCACCGTTCCTGATTCCAAATACGATCTGTGCCCCAACTGCTTCTTGCAAGGCCGCATGCCTTCCAGTCACAGTGCCTCCGACTTTGTCAAGCTCGAAGACAACGGATACTCAATTGTTCCCGATAAAGATGCTCCGTGGTCTGACTCCGAGCTTGTGCTATTGCTTGAGGGGTTGGAGAACTTCGACGAAAACTGGGAGCAGATTGCCAACCACGTCGGCACCAGGACCAAGGAAGAATGTGTTATGAAGTTCTTACAGCTTGAAATTGAGGACAAATACGTCGATGATGTGCCGGACTTGCGGTCTGCTGGGGGACGCGAGCCCATTAGTCAAGCTGAGAACCCCGTCTTGTCGGTGGTCGCTTTCCTGGCGCAGATGGCAGAGCCCGCCGTGGCAGCAGCAGCCGCCGGCCGCTCGGTGGAGGAGATCCGTAAGGAGCTTCGGAAGCAACTGGAGAAGGGCCCTGAGAAGGGCCAGGACAAGGGTAAAGAGAAGGAGGGTGCTGACGTGAAGACCGAAGATTCTATGGACCTGGACGCTTCTACTACCGAGGTTGTTGAAACCTCTTCCTCTGATAAACAATCCAAGGCTTCTCTTTCCACCGTTGCCCTTGCCACCTCCGCCGCTCGCGCTGGAGCTCTTGCCTCCCACGAAGAGCGCGAGATGACCCGTCTGGTCTCCGCAGCCGTCAATGTCACCCTGCAGAAGTTCGAAATTAAATTGCAGCAATTCAACGAGATGGAAGAGATCATCGAAGCCGAACGCCGCGAACTCGAGCTGGCCCGTCAGCAACTCTTCCTTGACCGAATGGCCTTCAAGAAGCGCGTGAAGGAAGTCCAAGACGGCCTGCAAGCCGTCACCCTCAAGGGACCCGGCGACGAAGCCAACGCCATGCTCGCTGAGGCCGCCACAACGGGGATCGGAAACCGCTACAACTTCCAGCCCGCCGGTACTGACGCACGGGCCGGCGTCCAGCCTCTCAGCGCCGACGCCGGAGCCGATTACAAAACCCTAGATCTGTAACAGGATTTTTCTTCTCTTCAATGGACATGCGTAAATGAGAGTTGCTTGGAAGAAAGAAAAAAAAAAGAAACAAAAATATGAATATATTCTTCACGACGAGTCCGGGAAAGTGTTTCGCAACTTTTATAATATCCATCATGTATTGTACAATAAATGAATTGTCCCACGCCCGAATCTAAGGTTTGCGGGAAAATCTCACCTGTGATAGTCTGTGGGAATGGAGGTGACAAGAGGGAACCCGTTCGTGTGCGGAACAATGGATGGATTGATTAGGGGGTTTTGGGGTTTGTTTGTCTACTATGTTTTCTTTTCTAATCTGAGCTAGGAAAAGGCGCAATAGTTTGGAGTTTAGAGTCTGCGCTTTTTTTAGTTTCAATTATTTTATTTTGTGTATGTTCATCCGAAGGTATGATGTTAAAGTAGTACTACCCGAACTAGGAAAATATACTACTATGACACTTATAACACGACAAATGCACAAAAAAAGCTAACAAGACAAGAGCATAATACTAGCCCATTTCAAGTTGACACTGTTACGGTCCTTGCTCATAGTTGGAAGAAGTCTACTTATGATTATAGTAAAGGTAATTCTTTAAACTTGATAACTAGTGGTTATAACTTATTGAAGTGAATATGGACAATGGTGAGAGATGTCGATGATTGACTGATACTCAAACATGGTATTGTGCAACAGATGATAGAATAGACATGATAAACCAGGTGCTGTTATTCTATTCCAAGAGGCAAAATGCCAATCATTCACTGCGCCAATCAGCTGGAGTCATTGGCTGTGAGTATAGAGGTAATCCTTCATTTCCATTTTCTGAAGATGAGTACTCTCTATTAGGGGCGGGGAGATCATTGTCTGAGCCAGAAGATGCGTTTTCTTCTTCGGCCGGGTTGGTCTCGACTGCCGTTTGGCTTCGACGGGCGTGGATCGGTGATCGGTAGGAGACATTGTTAGTATCATCATTTGGTTCAAGGGTTGTGTTTTGGTCTAGATGTGGAGGAGATCGTGGATTTTGGGTTGGGGGAAATTTTGTGGCCGGTTGGTCTTCTATAGACATTTCCGAGTAGTCGTTATCGCTGAGAGGTAGGTGCTGCTTTTGTGCTTCTCTGTTGGCAGTTGCAGCATTTTCGAGATTATTAGTGAAGATGGGCGCTGGGGAAGGGGAGACGCTGTTATACAGGCGTCGTCGTTTCCGTGGGCTTTTTGAGATTTCTTCGTGGAGATCATAAATATCATGGCCATGTTCTTCCCATTCACTCCGATAGAGGAGCAAGTCACGCCAGTCGGCCAGTTCTTGTCTCGATTTGCGTTCGCCCATTCGCTTGCGCGGATTGTTCTCTTGATCTTCTTCCTTGATGGGGATGAGAGATGCCGGCGCTGGTAAGCCCAGGCTTTTCCAGATTTGTAGCTCCTCGAGACAACTTGTTCTTTTGTCTACATTGTTGGCATGTTGTTCTTCTAGGTCTCCTAGATCTTCTGATTCTTCGTCTGAGACCCCTGGAGATGAGAGTTGGGAGTCGGAGAGATAGGGGTCTTCGCCATGTGCTCTGTTCTCTGATATGGCCCGGGGCGTGCTTGAATAGGATATTGGATCGAACCGGTTTTTATCGGATAAAGACAGCATGTCTTCTACCTCATCATGGCTCAAGTGGGCGGCTCTCCATCCTTTGAGATGTCGAATGTTTGATACTTCCAGGGCACATCGTCGAGGCACCCCGGTCCAGTAGTCAAAGGCATCCCGTTTCATGTTCAACACGTCCAGCGCAGTCTTTACATCACGAGCCTTCACCACCTTTGCCTTTGGATTTCCGGTATCTCTCATATTGCGTATACGCGACATGGCAAAGAAAAGCGCGGAGTGTATTACCCGACGCGTGACGCTGACAGTGAGAGCGTAGAAATCCCCAAAAGCGTCCGCGGTCATGGCCGGAGATTCATCCTCGTAGGCTACATTGACCCAATTGTCTTCCAACTTGTGACCGCCAAAATTCATAAAGATGCGCTCAGAAAGCCGAACCCAATTCGACATATTAAGGAGAGCCCCTATGTGATAAACACTGGAGCCGGTGGGGGGATCTGCTTTTGATTTGAAGTGTTCGTTTATTGATTCTGCGGCGTCTCGATCGACAAGCCACATATTCCGATGTTGGTGTCGCCCGGCGATGTCTTCCAACTCCTTTTCTTTGAGCCCGATTAGCCTGGCATACTGGTCAAGCATATTGTCACATTCTGAACTAATTTCTGCCGCCGCGGGTACATCGCCTAGGACAATTGTTCTGGGGTGTTCATCGATCAAGTGCTGTCGCTCTAGTCCTCTTCGCAATAGTCGGATATGCTCTCGAACCTCTAGCTCCGATTTCGAGCCAATCGCGCAAGCGATATCTGCCACCCCATCCTTCCCTTTCCGGTCTAACAGGTTGAAAAGTATATCCTTCTCTTTCTGTGTCCAGATCACGATTCCATTCTGTGTGGAATGGGAAGTTGTGCCACTCGCTTCTGTATAGGCGGACGCGTGTGCTTCAGTCACTCGATTGAGGAGGTTCGAATAAGCGTCTACGGACTCTTTGCTCAATGACAATTGTATTTCATCAAGCGCTTCGCTTCGGGTGCGCTTTCTAGCCCTGGACCGCGGCCTGAATTGGATTTCTCCGTTAAACCTTGAAATGGAGATCGAGCGGGCTCTGTTACTCGGCGGTGACGAAGGGGGGGCTCTAGTCGAGTTTCTGGCATCGATATCGGAATCCGATGTCTCGTCGTCTTCCTCTGGTTCGTAAACGCTTGAACTGCTCATTGTCGGGTTGGAGGTCCAGAGGGGCACACCAAAGACGCGGACTCTGGGAAATCGACGATGACATGCTCGTCATTGACCGACTATTAGAACATGATAAAGGTAGTCGTTGGAACTCCTTTACTCAGGCAGTTCAAAGCTTGCGACAAAAATCCGAGAGAAATAATTTCTGATAAGATCAAAAGGTGTTTGCACTGTTTGCTTCCCCACCGACCTTATCGTGACCAATGGCGAAGTTCGTTCGAAACATTTACGACTTCCTCCCCGATGGCCACTGAATGGAGTTCTTTCGTCGCATTTTGGGACGCCTGCCTCGTTCGCGTCTTTTCGTGACGCCTTTGAGGCCTCATGGGAGGCTTCTTCCCCTGAGGCAGTCATGGCGTTCCAATTCAACTGTCCCCACTCAAGCTTCCGCGGCGCTTGAATCCCCTGCTATAGTTCTCCGGGATTACCAGGAAGACTGCATTAGATCGGTGCTTGATCATTTGGATCAAGGACACAAGCGCCTGGGTGTCTCGCTTGCAACAGGTGCTGGGAAGACGGTTTGCACTAGCTTCTATACCATGGTAATTCGGACTCCGCTAATCGTCCATATCTCTAAAGGTGATTTTCACACAGCTGATCGGTCGCATTCCCCCGCGAAATGAGATGAACGATAAAACCCTGATCATTGTGCATCGACGGGAGCTAGTCGAACAAGCCGCTCGACACTGTCGTCTCGCTTACCCCGATCGCAATGTCGACATTGAGATGGGCAATAGCAAGGCATCGCCTTCGGCCGACATCGTTATCGCATCCATACGGAGCTTGACAAGTGGAGATAGGATAGACAAGTTTGATCCGAAACAATTCAAGCTCGTCCTTGTGGATGAAGCCCACCATATAGTAGCGCCATCGTATCGAGAAGCGCTCGCTCACTTTAGTTTGAAGGAACCGTCATCTGACTCGCCGGTGTTAGTCGGCGTGTCAGCGACGCTATCGCGTGCTGATGGACTGAAACTGGGCGCTGCAATCGATCAAATTGTTTACCATAAGGATTATATGGATATGATTGATGAGAAATGGCTTGCGAATGCGGTCTTCACCACCGTACAATCAGAGGCAAATCTATCCCGGGTTAAGAAGGACAAATTCGGTGACTTTGCCATCGGCTCTCTTTCTAAGGCTGTGAATACGGAGAGAACAAATGATATCACTGTACGCGCATGGCTAGCTAATGCGAGTGAGTGCAAGTCCACCCTGGTGTTCTGCGTTGATATTGAGCACACGGTCCAGCTCACCGAGGCGTTCCGCGCGGCCGGTGTGGACGCCCGATACCTCACCGGAAAGACGTCGAAGGATGTTCGCGACGAACAGCTCCGTTGTTTCAGAAACCAGGAATATCCGGTTCTACTGAATTGCGGTCTTTTCACCGAGGGTACTGACATCCCCAATATCGACTGTGTGTTACTTGCCCGGCCGACCCGCTCCCGCAATCTACTGATTCAAATGATCGGTCGCGGTTTACGTTTGCACCCGGGAAAGAAAGACTGTCACATCATTGACATGGTAGCTACCCTGGGAACTGGCGTTCTTTCCACCCCGACATTGTTTGGGCTCCACCCTGACGAAATCCTCGACAAAGCAAACGGCAAAGACCTGAAAGACAAGGAGTATGAACCGCGCTCCCCAGATGCAGAAGAGCCAGAGACACCAGACCCAGATACTTTAGATGACATCAACCTCACCTTCACCAAATATGACACCATATACGATCTCATCGTCGACATGAAGTCCGAAAAGCACATCCGCTCTCTCAGTCACTACGTCTGGGTTCGCATCGCACAAGACAAGTACATCCTCTCTGACGCATCTGGCTGGATCACCATCGAAAAGAACTCCCTACCCGATGACTCCTCCCTATCATGGACAGTGCACTATGTGACAAAATTCACCTCCCCCGTCGCTGACACAGTCAACTACACCCGCCCCCGCCTGATAGCAACCGGACCCGACCTCGAATCAGTCGTTCATGCAGCCGATACATTCGCCGGATCGAAGTTCGAAGAGCGTTACATCTCAGCTCTGCAGCCCTGGCGCCGTCGCCCGGCTACCCCAGCCCAAGTTACCTTCCTCAACAAGGCCAAGTTACGCCAGGAAGCGATCCGGCCCGAGCACCTGACAAGAGGCCAGGCAACGGATCTGATCACAAAGTTACGGTTTGGCGGGAAAAAGCGGTTCGAGAAAAATGTCGAGCGCAGAAGAAAGGAGGCAAATCGGGCCCGGGAGGTTGAAAGACTGCGAGAGAAGGAGGAGGTCAGAGTTGGACCTGTCCTGAGGTGATTTGTAGACGTAGTCTTGTACACACATTTAATGTCTTATATGCCATCTTCCACATTGATGCCTAAGGCATAGACATCACCTACAACCCGGAACCCTATTCTCATAGGATGAAGATTATCTCTACTTTGCAGAACTATTCTTCCACAATAAAAAGCAAAATGGAAAGCTAAGACATTACCTGTGTCTGATAGCAAAATAAGATGCTCTTTCATGATTGCTGCTTTGAATTAGAGCTCAAAAATCCTACACGAAGAAAACACTCTTCAGTTACATAGGGCTATGTGCCGCATATAATATTATCATCCGGTATCTACTCCGGTAGTACAATATTATTCCAGCTGTTTCTAAATACCACACATAATAGTTTGAATTATGTGAATGCCTGAGATGCCACTACTACGCATAATATTCTATCTTGAAAGATTGTAGATACCACTAATATCAAACTCATAATCTTGCGAATTCGGTGATCTTAAATCTTAATATTTTATTGATTTACCCAGTACAATAGGGGCCAGGAAGCTGATCCCAATGTTTTCCCATTGCAAAATAAAAGAAAATCTATTTATGCCCATATAAGATTATATCTTGATCGACATCTTACCTATTTCTAGAATCTAATTGCTTGCTTAGTAGAACTGCGCGGGCTTCCATACTAGAATACAGGTCAACATACAATATTAGTACTCGAATGAATGATCTATCATACAAACAGTCATATAAAGCGATATGCTATATAGTTTCACTTTGGGAGTAACAGTTGGTGAAATCCAATCATGTGACATTTGAGATCCAGCATATATCGAGTATCATTGGATCTGTTACTGTAATGGCTAACAATACTCATAGACTTCGTATACTAGCATCGTATTTTGTGCTCGTACTAGTTAATGTATCTATATTATTCTTGCAGATTCCGCCTGCGGCCTACGATTCCCGACCCATATATATATATATTTATATATACAAAATCAGACGGATCATTCGGACACATCGACCATGGTTTCCTGCAGGAGATGATCCGAAAAGTGATTGGTAACTGTCTAGTTCCGGGTACTTTATAGTCTTTACATCATTGAGAATTAACACACGGCAACTGTTTCATTCAGTTGGTTGGGTTACTAATTCTATCCTTTGTTGGATGGTTTATAAGATCTCTAGTTCTCAAGTTCATTTCTCTACAACTTCATTCTCTTGAAGCAAAAGAAACCATATCCACTGGCCAGGTCGCTATAGGTATCTCATTACCCCTAAAGGCCTGAACCAATTCACGGCGGGACTGCAACCCTAACCGTTTACACAGTAAAGAAGCGACAAACATGTCCGGAACAGTCAATATCAGCACTCCACCTGTGCCCACAGTACTAGCAGAGAAACGGCACCACTTATCAACAGACGACGACGAACTACCACCCGCTTTCGAAAAGACGCAACAGGTCCATGAATGGTGCATGAACAGTATATACAAGAGCAACGAAAAATACTGGAACGCGATTACCATGCTACGCGGCACGCCCTGGGATGAAGTGAAATGGACAGAAACGATTAAAGATGCAAACACTGCTTGTAAGGGGGAGGATAGACTTACAATAAGTGTGACGATGCAAAGGTATTATATGATTCAGGAACAGCTAAGCGACTCGGTACGATTCAAGCATCAACGTGTCAATGCCAAAGCGCTATCGCCTACCTTTGGCTTTGATGATGTCTGCATGCTGAATAGGTCGATTGTTAGCGGGTCGCTTTTGGAGTCTCAGGGGCAAGACTGGGAATTGACTGATTCTTTTCTGAAAGAGTTATACGGTCAGCTTCATCTTGCGACTGGTGAGGTGGCTCTTGTTTTTGGGGAGGGGGATGATGGTGGAGATGAATAGTTTGTTTCCCTTTTTTCGTTGTTGTATCTGCTGAGGATTTGGTGTTGCGACTGAAAAGCTTGGTTCTAGTAGGAAGTAAGTACGTAGGTCTAATAGATACTCGTTTTTGATTTCTTCTCAATGTACTTGGAAAGCTGTTTGGTGCTGTCGATGCCAGTCCCTTAGTGCGTTCTCTCGGCTGCTAAATTATTGACTCAACTAACAAAAGGGACTACACGAATTTAATTAACAGTTTATCACCTATTTTTTAATATGCCTATACAAGGCTACTCGCAACCCGCGTTGTTGCATATTTATATCCCTTAGAAATCTGTCCCCTGAACCCCAATGCTGGCACCCACTCCTTACCCATACTCTCCATGAGCGTTGCCTGTACAACGGATCGGTTTCTATCGCAAACACCCAGATACCCCGCTCCTGGGGAGTATGCCCTAGCCCCTATACGATAGTACCTATATTTGTCCTGACCCACGGCGAGGAAGATTCTGGTTATTTCGGTTGCAAGCTCCTTGGTTGCCGCAGTTTGGCCCGTTTCGTAGACCTCGCTCGCCTCTTGAAACTTACTATCCCATTCCGCCTCGTCGAAATCCTTTCCGTACAGTTCAAACACTGCATCGATGTAATTCATGTTGTGATCATAGATTTCCAAGAGGAACTTGTCGTAAGCGGCTTTGGTTTGATTCAATGCTTCGGGAATCGGTAGATTGGTGTTTGACTTTGCTGAAGGCAGCAATTGGTCGAAGGATGTAAGGTGGTCGAGGAGGTCGATGCTCGTGGCCATTTTATGGATTCGTTCTGAGGGCTGTTAGTTAAGGTGGTTACTATATGGCTTTTTGCGTCACTTACCTAGTGCCAATTCTAGGATACAAGGGGTATGTTTCTGAGGGTTTCTGTTCTAGACTCTAAAATCAAGGATATGTAGAGTAAACAACATATCTTTCCAAAAGGAATGTCAACGAGGGAAGTAAAAATTCAGTTCTGAATGAAAGCGTCAAAGAACTCTCATTGAGTCACGCAGTAACAACTTATTGTATCATTTCATCCAGAAAGAGAGATGAGTATATGGAGTCACCACCACTCTGCTCAAAACAGCAAAGTAATCTATGCAATAGCGACCCACCCACAAGATTCACACAGGAAAGAGTTTTATGAGCTTCGCGAAGCGACACGGATAAAAGTCGTCGACTGAAATCGGTTCTAAGAGAGGTCACATTTCCGAGGTGCGGTGAGCCAATTTTTTGGCAATGCTCCACAGGATGTGTTAATTGTTCTTGAGAGAATTGTTATGTCCGTATTTGCTATGCGTCGTTACCGAACATCTCCGATTATCACTGTATTGGATGCATCTTCCCCTTCCTGCTGATATACTTAGTTGCTTCCTACCTACACTTTCTGGGACCTGTGGAAATGTAACCCTAATACGTCATAGATACCTGTTATCTCAGAGTATAGGCGAAGATCCTTGGCACATGACATAACTAACTTCAGTGAGGTATAGAACATTGCTATAGCTGGCAGGCTGTGCTCATTTAATTTCTAGTAAGTACTAACAGTTCATTCAGCAGAGTCAGAGTGAATCCTGATCTATCTTTGCGAGCCGGAGATAAATCCGCATGTATAAGGGTGACAGGTAAGTAAATCATGAACCATTCATTACAGGCTGGTTTAATATATACAATATCCATGGTCTTAAGACAAGCACTCCGCGAATTGAGAGGCCAGCTTCGCAGCGCCCTTAGCTGTCCAATGATAGAGGACGCGATCAGACCATCAGGTGAATGGTATGATTGCACAACTTGAATGTTGTAAATTGTGACATTTTATTAGCTGTTAGGTAGAAGGATAAGATATTATTCTTTAACAAAATAAGCCTGGTACCAGTACACTTGTCTGGACAATTGGCCTAACGAGGGGCAGGATACGCGGTACCATCGAATGATTGGACAAGTAAGCCAATGGATAGAAATTCTATTCGAATCGTTAGAGAAGTAATTGCTCGAGACCACAAAGCCCCCAGCATCACCTGACTTCAGTACTTACAATTTCATACTGTTCTATTTGGATGTCCTTACAAAGTGCATTGACGAGTCGCGGGATTATCTTTTGGAGAGCAACAAATGCTGACCTGCGCACGGGCAGGCGTAAATCTGATTGACATTCCGCGGATGTCTTTATGTGCTTATAAAAGGCCATCCCAAATGCACAAGTGACCAATGATAAAAGTAAACCACGGATAGTGTGAGGATCATGATCAAGGTGTGACTAGGGGTCATCCTGGCTTTTTATTCGAGTGGTAGAGAGCTGTGGTCAACATTCGCTACCAAGTGTAAGTGCGGCGTCTATTGTCATGCCAATTAAGATCCTCCTGACTCAAAAAGCTATACCATATCTTCAGATAGTCCGAAGCATCAATTAGGGCACGGGGGGACCACAAGCCCATATCAATCATTCTCTGCTCCTCCCAAATCGCGAAGCCATACTTAATATATGCGACTGGGCGGATGAATCTAATCGGGCCGGTCGTATAGTCAGCACGCGCATGATGCCAGAATTGTACACCAAGTACTTCTCCGTGAAGCTTTCGCCACTCCTCTCCGTTCGGAACTTGTCCAAAATGTTGAATTGGGAGAGATACTGGGGGTATAATATCCGGGTCTTTCGGAGGATGTGGTACAATTCTGACTGTTGCTCTAGGTTCACCGGGCGATGGGTCCCTCAAACGGCATATTCGGCGAATCTGCGGATGGTGCCTCTCCGATTCATCAGTCTCAGACCCATCGCCCTCTGAGTCTTCATTGATCTGTTCAATATTGGACTCGGACTCGGACTGGGATTCATAATCGAAAAAAACTGCCATCTGTTCCGAGTGTGGCCTCGGTATTACACCAGATAGTCTACCCTCGGGAACTGGGTCTGCAGGATGCCAGCCTTGATTCACAGCAGATGGGGACGGAGGTGACTGGCATTTCCAGCCAAACTCTGTGCCTTCAGGGAGCCCAGGAAGATTAAAGGGCCGTTGAACTCCCCCAATGGCAATATCTTCCTCGGAGTCGCTTCGAATTATCAGTTCACGGATAAAGCGCAATGCAGTTCTGGTCTGAAACTTTGGTGTGTATAATAAGAACAGCTCATCAAAACTGTAATTTTGCAATCGCTTCAGTTCATATGGGCACCAGTCTAGGCGTCCCTCAAGCCCTGTTAGCTTAAGCTCGTTGACGTACAGCACACGCCAAAAGGAAAGGATGCTCCGCTGCTCCTCTGTCCATGTGGGCTGCTTGAAGTCTATCGAATACTCTTTCTGTCCGAGGGGACTATCCAGGCAACGTTGAAGGCTTTTGTCAATACAGAGATGTGCCAGAACGTGAACCCTATGACATAGTGCCACAAACCTCCGTAGCTGTGCTGGTGTAGCAACTATTCTTTCGGTAAGCAGTAATTTGTCATCTAGGACCTCTTCAAGATTGGAGTATGAATGAAGACCAGTACAGAGAACAAGAACCTGCCGCATGTAAAGTCGACTCTGGACTGGTACGGTCAGGTTCAATACAGAGTCTACTATGTCCGATGCCTTTGAGTTAAAAGCGGCCCGCATTCGTGATGATGTATTAAGTAAACTCCAAAGTGAAGAAAGGTCTGGGCATTGTAGGAAGATTTCGAAGAGTAGCTCAACCGGTAGCTGGGATAAGTAACTCTTGGAAGTATAGAACATCTTGGATGAACGAGAAATGAGAATAAACTTCTGGGTGAATGGAAGAGAGAAGGAAAGGGAGAAACGGAATGGAAGCCTCACTCGAAATTGTTAACGTGAGTAAGAAATAAAGCATGCTTACCCCTCAATTCAAGGTGGCTTGGTAGAGTCAGCTGCCCCATCATAGCACTATGGGGGCACTAAATCGGTGGGGGCTTTGCACTGCCATAAATCAACATCGTTAAATAGGTAAGTAGTAGCCCTGGAGTTCTTACTCCCGAGTCATTTAAGACGGGAAGTCATCAGATCTTGAACACATGCCAAATGTATATTCCATACTGTACGGACAGCAGTTCTTCTGTAATAAATGCATCGGCTACCTCGATACCGTTAAATGCTTATCCGGCGAAGCTTTACTTGGTATAGTTAAGCAACAACCTACGGAGTATATCAAAAAGCCGGCGGCTCTTGGGTTACATCCTCTATACTTCATACTGCATTTGCCTGGTAAAACGAGGGAGATAAAGTCGACTACCTTCCGAAAAGTACCAGACGGTAGTGACCTACCTGAATGGAAAAGATTGACTAGGTTCATTGGAAGAACGCACTTTTGACGTATGCCTTATAGGGGTTTTAAAGCTACTAGTACAATTAGACATCGTGGCGAGATTCTTTCGTGGAGTATCATTTCAAATATCACATGAAGCATATGTAATGTATATTGACTCTTGCCCGTACATGCCCAGATCCAGCCATTATATACAGATGTTAGGGACTCAAAGAGAGCTAGAGATGAATGATAACGGTATCACGCGATAAGCGATAAGCAGATACCTCGCACGTTTCACATTACAGAACAGTCCTGATCCACTAAAAAAAAAAAAAAAAAGAAAGAAATGATGAAAGAATCCTGTACAGGCCGATAAACGGCACAGAATGAAAAACACCGCCCAAAGTGGTGAAACTCCGTATAGGTATGAATTTATGAACTTGCAAAATGCGACAAAGAAAGGTAATATAGAGAAACAGATAGCAAATGCAATTGCAAACAGGGAACAGTGGCCTTGTTATGGTTTTTTCTTTGTGTGGCTCCCTGATGTTGGGACTTGCATAGCTTCATCCCCTTCTATGATTCGCCATATTCGTGACATCGAGAATCCGCTGGCGGAAAAATAAATGCCCACGAGCCAGGCGCAAAAGATATTAGTGAGGTGATGGAGGAGGTAGGCGTATGAGACACCGTAAATCGCTGCGTAGATAGCGATGGTAAAAAGAAGTATGGCTGTGACGTGTTTGAGCCTGTTTTTGTCAGTAATTGTCCCTAGACTGATCCGGTAGGGCTGGACATACCGCGTTGTGACTCTGGGAATCATGGTCCCAGTAGTCATGGCTTCGACAAGAAGGATAAAGGGCATTATAGATAATACATTATGGTGCGACGAGAAAGGCATGAACCAGTGCACGACCAGGTTGTGGGCCCAAACCAAGAGCACTAAGATGTTGATTGGGAGGATCCACAGCATTAGCATGAAAATTGAATAAGTGTAATTGGCAAAATTGTAAAGAGACGTGGATTTCTTGGACATGTTAGCATGTTGAATAGATAAAAGGGGAAAGGCAGCCTACGGCTTCTTTGGCATGCCATTGGGCTCGGACGCAAGTTGCCAGCTGTACAATGCATGCCACCATGTAGGCGAACTGATAAGGTATGAATGTCGACACGAGAGCCAGAAGAAGCGCCGTGTTGATCAGGCGTCGCCTTGGACTAGAGGAAGAAAAGATGGGAAGACTTCTGCGTGGTGTTAAACTCTGGAACTCGTGAAATTCCGGGGTGACATACCCTTTATCATCGCGTCGTATATAGCCCGACTTGCTTCTAAAAAGCCCATAGACGGATGTAAGGATGAAGAGAAGCGCGAGTGCTATGTAATTAAGCATGAAGCATACACCGATACTAATTAAACCAAATACAGGCACTAAAAACCAGAAGAACGCATCCTGGGAACCTAAAAGAAGGTCGTTCTTAGTAAAATCAATGGGCGACTCCGTGGCATTGGTCCGCCAATGGAAGGGGTCATCGCTGGGAGGCAATTTATGTGATGTCGATAGAGAAGAAGCCAACAGTGACATCGCTAACAGAAGAAGGGGCAAAGACGATCGTAGTGCACTGTCTAGCCCTTCTGCAAAAGTAATAAAGTAGCCGGTGTCGTTGTAGACTGAGAATTGCTTCCGTAAGACGAGGGCAACAACGAGAATGGGAAACGCGGCAAACACGGTCCTATACCGCATGACTAGTTCGCCGAGGCTGCTGGCGACGTCGACCGATAAGGAGATGTCGACTGTAGAATCGCAAGTTGGGTCCGTCCACAGCTGAAAGGAGACACCGCCCTGTGTAGCTTGGTCACGCAGGGGTGGAGGCATAAAGGGTGCCAACCCATGCAAGTTTACGTTAACATGCTTCACATTGACGAAAAATTTGGACTCATGTGGATCTGCGATCGATTGTCGTAAGAGAGGCGCAAATAACTCTTGCTGCTGCCCATGGGTCTTCCGAACGATCTTGAGCTTATAATCCAGTAAGCTCGAGTGCAAAGCGGGAATATTCACTTCGGTGAGCATGGGACGGTTTGCGGGCAATCGGACCTTTAGTCCGGCACCGAGCAGACTGCCCAAGCCCAGGCGAGCCCTAATCAAGGAATCCGAGCTGTCCGAGAATTCGGCCAGCACGAAGCCCTTGGTGGGTGTGTTGGCTTTATCAATGACAGCCACAAACTGGTGTTCAGCTAGATCTTCTAAATCATACTGAAGATATGAGAACGGCTGGACGCGGTCATAAGGGTGTTTGGATGCATGTGTGGATGCCGGCAGGTGTATTCCATCATCGGCCGCATTTTTACAAGCCAGACGAGTGGAGCTCGAGCTGCCTCCTGAAAAGTCCATGTTCATTGAGAATGCTGTTGCAGCCTTTCCATTCTGGAGTGGAAATACGCTACAGAAGAGGACTTCTAGGTTACCATGCTCTCCAGTCTTATCGAATGGCTGATTAGTGAGAAGTGTGAACTTCTTCCCCGATACGCCTTGTGGAGGAATAGGTAGTAGATGAACATTCGGGCCTCTATGATGACCCAAGTCGCGGAGAATGAGTCGCTTTCCCTGAGACAATATCGTATTCGATTGGTCCTCGAGCGTCAGAAGGGTGTTGGGTTCTTCAAGAAGGTTAGCCAACTTCAGTAACAACGATGAGATGCGTATAAGAGCCCTACCCTTTTGTGAGAGTGTTCTTTCAGCCACCGTCTCCAATCCAGTCAAGTACCATTTCTTAAAGATGCGCATTCGATCTGCTCTTGGTTTTGTCTGTCCTGCGCGCCGAACATCTACGACCTCGAATAATGACTTGATAATCGCTTTGCGGAACTGATCGCACCAAGTGATCGACAAGTGATCCATTCCAATCCAGACATCGGGGATGGTGGAGGTAAAGACAGTGAAGCCGTGTGTTTCGGGTACGAGCGAAGAGATACTGGCATAGTCTGACGGGACCACGGTATCGCGCGATCCACCGGCAATCGAAATTAGCGTAACGTGCCACAAGGGGTTATCATTGGCCCAGGTTTGTGAGTACGCATCACGCCAATAGTCATTTATCTGCTTGTAGGTTTGGACGATATCCGATTCAAACGAGACAGGCGGTTTCGCGTGGGGAGCAGACATGGTGACGATAGTGTTGACCGAGTTTGCCTGATAATTTGTCATTGTTAATGCCGTACGCGCGACAATGCCGCCCATGGAATGGCCAATCAAGATAACAGAACTGGGATCTGGTAGATCAGGCTCCCTTCGCGAACGGTGCGGATCATGGTAAAGCGAGAGAATGTACGAGACGGCCTCATTAACGTATTCTGCTTGGTCTAATAGGGTTTGCCCATGGAAAGCAGCCATGTCCTCGTTGAAATCGACCATAAAAAAGTCTAAGCTCCGAGTACCAGTATTTAGACGTTCCTCATCATGGCGAACAACATCGTAGTAATGTCTTGACGCTTCGGCGGCTAAAGATCGGACCTGTCGGTAGCTTCCAGCGTTTCCGGGCAAGAACAAGACGGGGGCACCATTCAACTAGGTTGGAATTATATTTAGTAGAGCGGTTTGAAAATGCCGGGGAGGATAATTGAACGGTAGACATACCCCGAGGTTCTCATGGTTATAGGAATCCACACCCCCCTCCCGGTACAGATACAGGTTGTACTTGCTCGCAAAGCGCGTGTGCTCCGTGTCGAACCCCACCATACGAATGAATGTCGGACTCATTACAGGAATTCCACAGCCATCTCCACCAGTATGACGAAGCGAGAAAGACCGGAGAATGAAGAACAAGAAAACTGATGCGAACAAGGTGGTGATAGCTGTCAATATGGAACAAGGCCATGGGCTGCGGAGACGGGAGGGTCGAAAGCGATGCGAACTATCCGGTAACGTTTCCATTGGCAGTCGCTGAGAGGTCAATGGCATTATAGCAGGGGACGACTTGCCATCTGGGACTAAGGAGGTCGAAGAGGACGACGGAGTCCTCCACATACTTGAATTTCGGGACCGCGGCGTGGAGGCGCCCGTGGCGTCTCGACGGAGATCGAAGCTGGTGCCTGTGCGGGCTACCTGCGAACGCGATTTTTCCGGCGTGTCGGCGACACTGGGTCCATTATTTGGCTCAGTGGGAGTTCGAGAGCTTAAAGAATCTTCAGCGTCGTCCTCGACAGGCGAGCCAGACGAGCGTCTGTGCATTGGAAGAAGCGGATCTCGTAGTACTCATTCAGCGGCGTTCGATCGCAAGTTTCGGAGGAGACTTCGGAGAGACGAGTCTAGCGATAGCGGCAAGAAATCAGGGGACGAGAATCGGGCGGAGTGGAATGGTCGATGGATCTCGAGCCGATGATTGGAAGGGAGAACAAGATAGTCAGCTAGGGGGAAAAGGAAAAAGAAATAACGGTGGTTGGTTGGTGTCGTTTTTAATATTATCGTTATTTTTTATTTTATTTTAATTTTTCTTCTTTTTGTTTCCTTTTTCCGAGTAGACCCCTAGGGAACGAGGCCGAGACCAACGAAACGAGCGAGCGGCAGGCCGACCGAGGTTGATGGAGATTGAGGCGGGTCGAAAGGAATGCAATGGAGAAAAAGATGCATGCAAGTAAGGGAGTGAAAGTGAGGTGGAAGTGAGGATCGGAAAATTAAAGAAAAGAAACATTCAGAGAAACTACAATAGGGAAGAAACAAGAAAAGAAAAAGAAAAAGAAAA
>ML742099.1:39456-102621 GCA_009193465.1 Aspergillus avenaceus | reverse complement strand
TTTTTTTTCTTTTTACTTTTTCCGTTTTGTTCTTGGTTCTTAAGTGAAGAGTTTTCTGTTATAGTATAATAATACTGGCACCCATAAGATGACCTCTAACATGAAAATACTTCGCCACGGGTGGGAATAATCAAGGGATGGATATTAACCTGTCAAAATCCCGATTCTCAGAATCTATCAATCCGCACATGGTAGAATTGAATTTATCCATAGACCCAGTCAAACGGATTAGAATTAAGCAAATACCAACTTAACAAGTAGGCTTCCAGGGGAACAAGTTCTCGAGAACAGGTAATTATACCGTGTCGCTTATATTTTAAGTATGACTACTAGCCGTCAGTGTACTGGCTCCAAATACCAAGTAGTACGGAGGTCTTAGTTTGAAGGGAAAAGGAAGGAGGGGTGGTCAGCTATAGACATTTTGGAGGGGGGCAACTGGAGATGGTTGGAGTAAACCTGGTATTATTGATAACTGGTCCCTATCACTGAAGGAAGGTGATGGGGCAAAGCGAACATCGAGATCCATAGATCGCACGCTACACAAATTAGGGGAACGGCCGCCCGACTTTAATTAAAGAAGAAATAATAGGATATAATAATAATCAATCCTATAGCAGAAATGTCACCACAAAAAAAGAAAAATAAAAATAAAAATAAAAAAGAGGGAAGGAAGGAGACTAGCAAAACGGGAGAAACTAACGTTCCCAAAATCCAAAGACACGGGCGATCGAGGACTAAAATGTAAGGAACTAATTTTTCTTCTACTTTTTAGAGACTAAAAATTTGAAAACATCCATCGATTTGGGGCACACTTATTCAGCAGGACTCATATTTCTTACATCCTTCACTCAGCGAACCTTACATCGAGGTTGAAATTGATTTGACTATGCGATAGAAGCTGAGACAATCCAAACATCAGATCCTTTGTGGTAAACAAAAAGAAAGAACAAGGATAAAGAACATCAACAGCACAAGACATAGATAGCAAGGGTATTGCTCTGCAGATAGTGCCAATAATTATCAAATCTTATAGTGTTGAACACCTATGATGCCGATTATTCTTACATAACATGGAAAATAATTGTGGCAACCGACCGCCCGAGAAAATTGAAACTAGAAATTCCTGACTCGAGTACAATCAGTGAGATTGACATGTTAAGATAAGGTGTACCAAATTTCAATAGGGAATTGTTTGTCATCATTGTTATCATCGCATATTTATTTCCAGTTTTATTCTATTGTTCTCTCCGTGTGCCTTCCTGCCGGTTGCCTTCCGGTTTGCATACCATGCAACCCATTCCCGTAAGGCAAAAGGAATAATTCCTTGATAAGATCTAGATCTAATGGCTGGTTCATTTACATTCAGTGCATGAGACAAGGCACGATACACCGCCTTGTGTGCTATGTCTAATTATTGTGTAAATTTTACAACAACTAGCACACAAAAGTTCTATAATGAGTGATGAGAATCTGATTACTATGAGTCAAAGGAAGGAAAGGTCTATAGACATATAATGAGAGACTGGGTAATAAATCACTATTCCTGTATGGATGACAAAAATTGCTGATGAAAGTCTCTCCTCAGCCCAGATCTGGAAACGATCAGAGTGGAGAACTGGATCGCATATCGACAGGATACCTAGCCTACCAGCAGTACTTATACACAACAATTGGTTTCTTTTATTTTCTGGCCGAATAAAAGAAAAAGAAAAAGAAAAGAAAAGCAAAAGGACGGGGATCGGATTCAAAAGGGATCCGACCACCAATTCGTGGACGCAGTACAAGCATTCAAAACCTGGCTGCAGCTATGGTCAGATCCCCTCCTGCAAGAACTTGCAGAGGCCAATCTTTACCACATTTTCTAGTCGTTCGTTCCGCTCGGGGCTCAAGCGCAGGATTAATGTAAAACCAATTTACCTCGATTCGAGAACAACTCCCGTCAGGGAATAGTTTTGCAGAGACAATAGGAAGGAAGGGGGGGGGAAGAAATTCAAAGTAATTACATCAAACCCCTGTACCTGAGTGATTTGTTCCATGGTACCGTACCACGCTCCCCCGCTCTCCCTTGCTCAAGATCTCGGGCATAGCCGTGGATGGGTGGCACCATTGTCGTCATTTACGATCCTCTCTTCCTCTCTTCTTTGCTTTTTCCGTTTGTTGGAGGGTACGTCTGACGATTTTAATCGATATTAATGGGGCACACTATTGGATATAGTATGTTCCAAGATCCCACCTAGAGGAAATGAATCCGTCGGGGTATAACCAAGACTTCTATGACTGGGTCGTTTTATTTATTCTTTCTCTACATCCACCAGAACCAAACAACGAAGTTGGACATTGACTCCATAACAGGTATAATGCATCCACCCTTCCGATCGATTGAGTTCTAGCACTGGGTGTGCAATAAGTCTTAGTGTGCTTTGTTCCGCACTTCTAATCAATATCACACCATTCTCCCAATTATGATTGGTGTTTTAGTAGTCATGGGTCGGATGATTTCCCCAAAGAAGCCATGGTGTCGCATGGTTTGTCGCATCAATTCCCTTCTTTCCTCCTCCGTTAGTATGTATCTCTAAACACCCGACTTCAATAGTTCAACGGAACTCGACAACTGCCCGCTTTTGCATATCTAGAAGCTCTAGCCCAGTCAGACGAAGATAAAAATAATACCCGCTAACATGGGAGTCCTCCTCTAGTGTAATGCACCCACTCACTTACCTTACCGAAAACATCATCTTCTGCTCTGCCATTCCCCTCTTTAGATTAAATGAATCTGAACTGTCATGCACGTTGTGAAATTATGGGAGGTCGATCCAATTCCGAACCGAGATCCGGACCACATGATTGGGAGATATCCAACGGGCGACCTAATTTATCATAACTCCCCCCCCGCCCCAAGCCGATCAACCCTCATTAACTACGAGACCCATTAATTGACGTAACAGTCGAGCTTCGTAGCAAATTTGTCCGTGGAATCCTTGTAATTCTTTTTTTCTATTTTTTTCTTCCGCTTTTTTTTTAACTCTGTTTTTTCTTGGTTTATTCCTTTTCTTTTCTTTTCTTGATTCTTTTTCTTATTTCTTTTTCGGGCTTATGACATCTCTCCCCTTTTCTACATCTTATTTTATTTTATTTTTTTCCGTCTTATTAAGATGGCACGTTTTCTTATGCTCACAAATCAAGGATTTCAGTGAAAATATTTTTTTTTTTAAGTTCCTTGCTTTTTGGTCAGCGATCCTTCGGGAGCAAATGAAAAGATCATTAGTGTTGTTCCACGTCAACCAGTGTGTTTCATCATACAGGAGCCATCCTGTTGACTAAATGTTGCCCATTACCTCTTCTGGCTGCATGCGTAGCTTCAGGTCCGCTAAACATACGCTTAGCGAAAAAAAAAAAAATAGATGGGATGTATAGACACATTTTAGAATATAAACATGGCTCTCATGCAATTTTTTTTTTTTTTTATCTTACTTGATTAACCACAATATCGCTTATGCATTTCAGGTAGTGGAGGGGTGGCTGTTGCTATGTTACATGAATAAGCAGACAAACAATTCTACCAAATGACATAAAAGCCGATCGGCATGATTGGCGATGAACTCATATCACAGGACATATGTGACCTATCATCTCAACGGCTACAGATGTAAGCACTGCACTGTAATTTATTCGATCTTGGAACACTAGCTCAGCTGAACCATGACTCTGCCCCTCGAGTTTATCATCCATCGGTATCTGTGTCAAGTTTCCTTTTTTCTTTCTCTTTTTCTTTCTCTTCTTATTTGATTTTTTTCTTAGAAAAAGAAAGAAAAATTCTTTTATCTTTATTCCTAGATTGCTGCAAATTTGAGGTTATTACGTATTGTATTGTGCTACTGAGCGGAGACTATATCACACTTGGGGTTATTGTTGCAGCAAAATAAAACATTGACGCACAGTAATTTTGGTAAGGACAAAAAAAAAAGACAAATAAAATGGAAAAGAAGAAAAAGAAAAAATCCGACCAACAAGACAGCCAAACTTTTTGAAACAATAGTATCTCAAAGTATTTGAAATCACGATATTAAGAGGGTAAAAAAAAAGAAAATTAATCTAAAAATTCATGGCCATATGGCGAGTCTGTGGGGAAGACAAGGGCAGCTTCTTTCCTGTGACCCTGTGAGGCGTCGGCAGGGGCTTATGCGCCGAACATGCTCACCCACCCATGGAGATTAACTCCATCAATCTGCAGGCTTCCTTTTTGAAATACCATGGTATTGGACCGATGGCCCTCTTGTGGCTTGTGACTCCGCTCCAGCCATCTCGAGTTTACACATACATACATGAATACTACATAGCTGCATACGGACATACGTCCGTCCATGCGGAGGAGGTGTCACATCATGCCCGTTGAAAGCTCCTGCAAGATCTTACGCTACGGAATGCATCCGTGTTTTTCATCCTCAGCTTCCCAATGGACCTCACTCAGCTGCGTACTCTGGTACAGATGGCACTATTGGCGATGCGATCATCGATCCGATCTTTGCCAAATCAATATTTCCGCTTATAAGAAAGATCTTTGGGATTTTTTTTTATTACACTGAGTATCATTAATTACAATTGAGAACGGGAACTATGTACCATGACATACATGAATGTTCCCTATTATTCCCCCGCCCATGATCATCGATTCTAACCATTTTTCTCAATGATTGAGGGCATGATTTCAATGAAAAAAAAAAAAAATCTATCTTTCTTTATAATTTTTTTCAAGACAAACAATTTTTACCACCCTAAGAGCTTTGATCTTACTCTTGCAGATGCACAGACTACAAGTGGTGATGGATCTAACTGTCGCATGAAACTCGACTTGTCCAATCAGACGCGTAACAAGCCGGGAAACGTTGCCTGTCAAAAACGCTGATGAAGTCCACTCTCAACCACATTTTCTTTCGCCGACTTACTCGTTCATGCAGCCATTGATCCATCTATTTTAGCCTCACATTCTTTTCTCTTTGGGACGATCACCGTGAATGTCTTTCAATGGATAGATTTGCCTACCCACCATCCCATATGCTTCGTTTAATTATTGTATTTTTGATGACCTTCCTTCCTGTTCTAGCCTGATCTTCGGCCTCGCTGGTGGGACAGCAGAGTGGGTTCCGCTTAAATTCGTGCCATTTAGTGTGAAAACCGCTGGATCGAGCTATTCCGTAAGAAAGAAAGCAAATCCCGAGATTTCACGCTTGAAAAATCGAGTTCCCGATAATGAACCGCGTGTCCGCAACAGCGCATTGACCAGATAGTACTTTTCGGTATTGCAAATGGATCTCGTGCCGGTTACAACCGATGTTCTCGTCCCCAGCCACTTTCTGCTAATTAATCATGTGCAATGGAAACTGTACATTGGGCGGACTTGTGTACTGGATATGTTCAATTGACATGCCGAGTCAGAGCCGTCGTTGGTAGACACGGTCATGGTTCTTGATGCAAAACATGCGCTACATATGTACACTCCGGAATCCGGTATGTACTGCATACGGATACAGCCAAGGCTAATACTCTAAGAATTAAGGCACAATCTTTGCCACGGTCAATGGCATAAAACAGGACTCGCCCAATATCACGAAAACCTGATAAAGAGTACTATGATGTCTACTTAACAACCCCGTGGTAACAGTGGCGTTGTGTTTCTGACATAATTATCCGGCTCACGGGCGCATAGCCTTGTGCATGACTTCTCTCGACCAAGGAGACCTATTTTGCAATGAAAACAAGTCCCAATCAACGTGTAAAGATGGTAGTATATGACCCAGAATTGCGTGGGGACGTCTTTGACAGCTTCTACACCGCCATGCCATTTTGCCTAGTCGTCTTTGGACACGGTATGGGATGCTCCACGAAAGTCAACCATCAGGTTGATTGTATTCAATATACAGTACTTCGTCTACGGCTACACAAGTGGGGAATTAGCTCAAACTGTAGACGGATCTTCTCCGTATTTTGGAGAGGGCAATCTAGTCCAATTCTGATCACTCAAAGGTACAAACCTCGCATGAGGCCAGACAGGAAGTAGCAGCTTCTCCGGTACGTGGCTGGATAGCGCGTCCCATACAATCTGGCATGGTTTCAAAGTATAAGGGGCTAGACGGTGTCAATCTTGTTTATCTGGGCAACAAAAGTATAATGATGACGGAAGAACCTAAGTCCCAACTGCCGACATACGGAGTAACGGCTAATCTGCCAATATTGGAAAATTCATAGTCAGCCAAAGGCATGGCGCTGAGCTTGTTAGCCAATGGTACCTTTCGTTTCGCCAGGAGGGTTCTTCTTGGGGGACTTTATTGTTGACTGCAGATGACAGCAAGCAATGGACCGTGGAGCTGGACGATGGTGGACCAAGGCGGAGGAGATCGACAAGCGTCAGGCGAAATGGACCAAAGACCGTTACGGCATTGCCACTGTTGGGGTTGACTTCGCTAAAAGTGATTACCACTACTAGCAGGTCAAACCGTCAAGGACGAGGACAGGTGCCGAATTTCCAGACATGGTGTAACCAGTATTTTCGGTTTGGTTTTTTCTTTTTTTTTTTCTTTTTTTTTTTTTGACCACCTTTCTGACTTTTTCTTTCTTTCTTTTTTCTTTCCCTTTTTTTCGTTTTTTTTTTCTTCCCCCCCCTCTTTCTATGATCGCCCAGTGACGATCAGATAGGTACCATACTGAATCAGGAAAAGGAGAGACAGCGCGTCGCCATGAATGGAAAGGCCCCAAAATACGATCCCAATTTTCCAAACGGGAATCAAGAGAAAGGAGCAAGTCCGTACTACAGACAGTCGAGTTGCACAGTAAGCCTAGATTCCCGTAATCTGGCCTAACGCAATGGATAGGCCACAAAATTTGGTTCGGTACTTGGAAATAGAGCTATCCGATTTGCATTAAATTCTTTTTTTTTAAACCTGACTGTAGCGAAGTTTTATGTCTAGGAGATGCTTGGAGCTTCCAGAGCTTCCAATATGACAGATTTACACATGACAGCAAGAACATGGAGAGTTACCTAAAATATACTCCTACACATGGCTATGGATACTTTGGCCCACAATACTACCAGGGGACACTGAACATCCTAGTGTATAGCAACTTGGTACCAAGCCAGACACAAGTGAAAAAGACAAAAAGGCAAAATGTAAAGAAAAAAAAAAAAAAAAAGAAAAAAGGATACAAAAAAAAAAAAAAACAAAAAAAAAAAAAAAAAAAAAAAAAAAAAAATCGGTGGAACCTTGTCCCGATAAACTCTCCGATATTGACCAAAAGAAGAAAGTTGACAGCTGGGGTTTCGTCAAAAAACAGTTTAGGCCGGTACACTAGGCTCTGGTGTGCTGCAAGCCGCCCGATTAGGAATCGCCTTCGGTTTAACGGTTAATCAAAATTCTATTCTTTCATTGACCGGCCACCGTTCAGACAAAGTCAATCATATTCAGAAATGATCGAACCTGGCTTATTACGAAGGCAAATCGATCCCGATAATAGTGATTTAATTTATTTTATCTACTATTTTTTTTTACGTACGGAATAATATCTGAGGCCATTAATTTGCTCTTCACCTTCAGGATTGAGGGCATTACCAGGGAAATACTCGGTATCTGTGGTGTATCGATTATGACGACCAGTTTCTCTAGATAGCTGCTAGTCTTGTCAGCTTGAATCGACTTCCCAGTCAGCCGGTTCCCTAAATCAGCAGGCTAGGTACTTCCTGTCAGATTTCCCTTTCGGCCGGATGGATTATAGTTCCCTACTTTATTACCCAGATACAGTACTGGGTATAGCGAACGGGATACTAGCAGGGATGCAACCTCCCAAGAAAGGAGACTAGGGGGGGGGGCCCACCTCCCGCTGTTGCTCATTCCATCTCCCTGGAAGGACACGTGAAGTCAATCGTCATTCATCCTTTGTCTTAACCTTCTTTTCCCTCTTGCATTCTCCAATGCAACCTGGAACTTACCCAGTCGATACTAATTTGGATCTTTGTCCCTTTCAGGTTCCGCCCTTCCCGCTTTTGGCGTACCAAGATTTCTGCTCGGAGAATAACTCTCGAGTCATGGCGCTATCATTGTTTGTTTTCCGTATTGACTAGGTTCACTAGGTCGATCTTACCTGACTCAGGACAGAGAGGTACGTCTATCGAGAGTTTAATTGAACGGGATATATTTTATATTTTAATGACTGGAAGTACAAGAACAAAGGGCAGGAAAAAATCAAACAAAATAAAATATAATCATGATATTAAAATTCATTCCATCACTAATCTTCTTTCCAGAAATGCATAAGCAATACTACAACAAATAAACCCTTTCAATGCCAACAACAAGGCACTCAAAGCCGTCCAATCGAGCGATCACCTTAGCAAACCAACAACACCACCGAACAAAGGTAACCCACTAACCCGACACTCAACGGCTGAAGGCCCACACCCTCAGCGAAATCAAAAATCAAAAATAAATTCAAAAAAAATAAGATAAAAAAAAATTCCAGAAAAGAAAGACCCAATATATCCAACCCACTAGTCAATGGTCTAGGGGGAATTCCGGATTGACGAGCTGATCTTAAGATCGCGGTGTGCGTAACGATTGATTAAAAATTGCCAGATTGGGAATCTTCAACGTTCGGGATGGTGTCCGGCGGGACAGGCAACCTTCCCCCCCTCTTCCAAGGAGACCGTTGGCAGTAGAATTGGGATCTCCACCGGTCATCTTGTCTATCTTAGCACTGGAGTTAGGGTAAGCTACGGAGGATTATGTAGCTTAGGCTAAGTAACTGTATCTGATGGTGATGGGACCGGGTCCACTGTACCCTTGCAGTGACGAATGGAGTCCGAAGTGGCGGTGATGGTAACTGATTTGTCCTAACTGTACATTGCATATAGTATATAGTATATACTAATATAATAAAGAACAAACCCTATACAAAGATTGACAACAGTACACCCAACATTAAATCCACCCGTTAATTCAATCCATCAGTCCAAATCCCACAAACAACACAACCCACACTTGTAAGAAAGGCAGAAAGAAAAGAAAAGAAAGAAAAAAATCTCGGCTCCGAACCCGAGTGGGGTAACACCGTAACACCCAACGGTGGACTCACGTTTTCCAGAAACGTGCGGAATAAGTTAACCCTGACTAACGCATGAATCGTGCGTCCTTCATCTTATTTTTTTTTTTTTTTTTTTTTTTTGTTCCTCCGGAGTATAGCCACAAGTACGGCATGTCGTCCACCCGAGCGCAAGATATAAGTAGAAAACCCCGGAGATGAGTACTCGAACGGGGTTGGACCGGCTGACTAATTTAATTAAACGATATTCATACAAGGTATACTGTATACTTATGAGTGAATGAAGAAAGATGATCCCGAATTTCATGCGTAACTATATTATTATATTAATAGTTGCAGTATAGTAGTATAATCAAAATATGGTATAATAATAAAATGACAATAATAATAGTATAATAAGGAATCCGAATTATCGCCGCATAATCATTCACATAATCGATTCAACATGGGCAACTAGCATATGCACCTGGGCTTGAGAAGTATGTACATGTACATACTGTAGTACTGTACATATTATAGTACTGTACATACTACAGTATCCCTGTCTATACCATACCACTTATACATTATCCTTGCGTCACGATGCAGGGGATGCAAGATCACATTCCAGATTCTTTCCCACCCTCAACTATCTTTCTCCTATCAGTCAATCATATTTTGGAATTATATCGGTTTGAGGGATTAAGTTCAAGGTTCAGGTGTGCGTTTGCTTCGGCCTTATGCATTGTGCTTTTTTGGTTTATTTTAGTTATATATCAATTTACCTATTATTTTTCTTTATCTGGTGACTTGGTTTATTTAGTTGGTTTATCATCGTGTGGTCTGTGTTAGCATATCTTGTAAATTCAAGTTATACTCAGTTGTTGGAGTGTAGTATATAATTATTCAGTTCAACTTGATCATTATATATAGTATGGGCCTGATATAACAAACAATCATTATCCTAGATTCTTACAGTATTGTATCTACGCCACTTACTCGACTTGAACCCAGCGAGTGACTGAATTAACTAAATCTACCTAGGTAAAGCATACAAGTCGGAATATACCGTTTCACGAGATAAGCCACCGACGCCATACTCTACACAGTACTAATATACGAAGTATACCCTGTTCCTGTATAAGTAAGTATATACATACAAATAAAGAATATACATACACAAGTAAAATTGTATAAATTGCAAAACAGTACAAAACGTAATACACAGCCAATCCATGGATTGGATAGATATGGAAATGGATATACAGTGGAAAGAATATGGAACCCTTCTAGAACTCGGGACAAACGAATCCACAACAACATTGTGATCCGCGGTGACATTTCACTTTTTCTAGCTTTAGAAAGAGAATTTCTTTTTTTTAAAAAAAAAAAAGAAATATTTTTGCTAAAGAAAATGCAAGAAGAAAAATAATAAAAAGGGGCATTCTTAACGTCATTCAGTATACACTACACTATACAGAATATTCTTGAACAATGAAACCCACTTAATCAATTTATCATCGTATTAAGTTATGACTACATGACTAAGGTAAAAACTATTCTATTGTTTCTAAGTTGATAATCGAGATCGACAATATAATTAAAAACCGGTTCATTTTAATCCTTGAAATTAATACTTTCTTTCTTTCTTTCTTTCTTTCTTTTTTTTTTTTTTTTTTTTTTTTTTTTTTTTTTTTTTTTTTTTTTTTTTTTTTTTTTTTTTTTTTTTCTCTTTTTCTTTCTTTTTAGGGGAAAAAAAGAAGACTGAAGAATTCAACGGAACTTGTATGTTCTCGAATGGATCTCGCTTGACATTTCCGAAAGGATTTGTTCTCGAACGTGCAGTTCCATGGTTGAGAATGGGTATTGCGTTGTCTTTTTATCCTTAGTATTTTGCTGTAATATATTATATAATTAACAATATTTTATAGATACATCGTAACGAGGTCTTGATAATCATTACTGTCCCATAGGTCTATCATAAGAAAACAAATCAAACCTTTAAAAAATAAATAAAGCACCAAAAAAAAAATAAAATAAAATAGAAAATAAAGAAAGAGAAGAAAGAAAAAACGATTGACACAATCCGATATTCTGCCTAAATGTCACTTTCGGGACATGCCATGACAGGTTTTCGTCTCCATCCCAGCCCACTTAATCCATATCTACTACTCATCATAGGTCCTACCGGGACGAGACTATTGAATTGAGAACTGGGGCATGAACCGGGGACACGATTGCAATTTTGATTAGCGATGTTAGTCACTTAAGTTAGTATAGTAAGTTTATTCATGACGGGGGTTATGCCAAGTGTGGTCTGTTTTTTATTTATTTATTTATTTATTTATTTTCTCTCCTAAATTGCTGGTCACTTTATTATTGTGGGGTTTATTTAATTCTTTGATTTGGTTGATATGGGCAGGGCGGGTTAATTTGATTGTGGTAATTTTAATTTTAATTTTCGATTTCTATTTTTGGGGTTGTACTCGGGAATTGTGGCTCGGCATTTTGTGTCTTTGCTGTGTAACTATTGACTACTAACTTCGTTCTTCGTTCTTGGTTCTCTGTAATTATTATCATTCGGTTGGAACTTGGGTCTTTGGTATTATTGGAGTGTTTAATTAATTGTTTGTGTAGAGTTGTAGTGTGCTTTTTTTATTCTAGGAGAATGTGACCTCGATCCATCTCATCAGGGGCTAGATGATCGCTAAGAGGACAAACACCATCAGATGTAGTACTCCAATAATGTTTGTTTCTAATACACTGTGCGATCTCCTGCAGGCTTACAATAATAAACTACCGCCAATATACCCTCGCGTTCGAATTGATATAGTCGATCCCCTCCTTCCGCCACGTGTCCGGCTCCATATAGCTCGTGACATTCGCATCGAAAACCAGATCGACCGGCTGGTCCCCGTACGCTTGCCAGCGAACCTCGTCCTTGATGCCCGAATTCGGGTCCAAGTCATGGATGAACGATGCCCACATGCTTGCCATCAGCGTGCTCAGCTGGTGGTACGACTCGGGCATTCCCTCGAACGGCTTTCCGTAATGATACCCAAGCCCCGCGATGTTGTTGAACACAAACGCTACTTCTTCAAAGTGGTCCGCGCCGGAGAGATACGGGACGTCTGCCCCTCGCATGTTGAACCGGTAGCAGTAGGCTGTGGTCGTGGCCGCGGCCCAGGCTTCGCATTGTCGTCGCCGGTTTGCGTGCATCGCGTAGTCCCCTCCGTAAGCCGACGTGCGACGCCATTGGTAGCCCTTTGAGGGCACCCGTTGGTCGCCGAGGAACCCCGGGATCCCTTGCGATGGGTCATCTGGGTAGAGATCGAGGATCTGGTTTGCCACTGCTGGTGGAAGCTTAAAGCCAGATGATCCGTCTAACATGGTTGGTCAGTATAACTGATACTATCAAGTAGTATAAGTAGACAACTCACCTGTGAGATACGCGTAAAACTGCTCTGTTGTATTGATCCCCGTGGGACCAAAGCTCACCCCCTCGTCCGTGTTCGTGCCTGCAAGGATGGGAACCTTGATGAATTCGTGGTTGTCTAGTTGCACACTACCTGGACCTGTCACTAGATCGTTGTCTACCGCGGGCCAAAACTGGTATACTGGGTCGCCATCGGTTCCATTGAACACAGCATTCAGATCCTCAAAGGGAACCTCGCGGAGACATTGTAGTGTATCCTCGGACCCGGTGCAGTTGACTTTCGCCACTACATCATCGTACATTGCCTGATAGCCAGTGCTGTTCATTGGCCTGGCAGATATAGATCCGCCCGACTCCATGATCGCTCCCCGGAAGAGGCCGTCATCCCTGCCGCCATATGCGGTCAGGTGTAAACCAACAGATATCGCTCCGGCCGACTCCCCCCAGATCGTGATCTTGTCCGGGTCACCGCCAAATGCTTGGATATTTTCTTTGATCCATTGCAGCGCCAACCGTTGGTCCCTTATACCAAGATTGGTGTTCCCGCTATCGGTGACTTCACTAGAGCCCAAGAAGCCCCATGCGGAAACACGATAGTTCAGAGATACGGCGATAAATGGTTTCCCTACTTGGTTGAGTACTATCCCGCTGCTTGACTGTGTGGAACTTACCAATCTTGTAGGAATTGTCAACTATCGCAGACATGTTGTACCGCTGGTCAGAGCCAGAGCCCATGTAGAATCCGCCACCGTGTATCCAAACGCCTACAGGGAGGTTTGAGTTTTCGTCTGCAGAAGATCCTCGCACCACGTTTAGAGTAAGACACGCTTCAGACATCGGGTACCAGATGGAATCGGTCTGTCTATGTTAACGTTCATCCAGTTTAAGGAGGTTGTCACTTACCCCATATCCCACACAGATTTCGGAATACTCCTTCGCGTCGCGCATGCCATCCCAGCTTCTATTAAGAGATTGCGGAACCGTGAATCTCAAATCGCCAGTTGGTTGTTGAGCATACGACATACCCAGGAAGAAGTCCTGCTTGTAATGGTCGTTTCGCACACCGACATATGTACCGTTGCGGACGTGAGCTACCGGACCCGGAATGCCACTCGGGGCAGCATGCACTGCAACCCACAGGGTAGAGAGACAAACGATTGTCTTGAGCATTTTGGACGTCATATGTCGCAGTACAGGTGAAAATTTACCCATCTGTAGCAAAGACTGCCGCAAAGCTATCCGGTTTTAGTATAAAAGACATCGTTCTGCGGGGTACAGCAACCCCATATCCAGCTTCCCCTGCGGTCCTGGGAGCAAAGTTGACTTGAGGGTAAAAGTGAGCCGGAATTCTCCCGGATAAGTGCATTTTGTGGGGAAGAAGGAATTAATGACGTGCCTCCCAATTATCTGGGGTTTAGGTTGCGGGGTGGTTGGAGCAACCGGAGAACGGTCTAGTTTCCAATTTGAGGGAAGATTGTCGGTTCCATGTGGCGCAAATCGCGGGGTTTCATTATGGTGGACTCTTTTTCACATCACCACTGGATGATTGAGTTCATTAATGCTTCCGAAGAATTGCCGGTGGTGTCTTGCCTTCCTGTTGAGGAATTCTAGACGGAGAAACCCATAGACTAGGAAGATGTCCGACGTTCAATTTCCGCCTGTCATAATTTAATTAGTGGGCTGTTTGACCTCATTCATTGGGGAGTTTCAAATAAAAAAGGGAAGCAAGGGAGGTGAAGCTGAAGACTTCAAGCAGGTTGACCTGGTCTGACCGCTATTTCCTGCATGTCAAAGTTAGGGCTCAGGCATTCCAGTGCTAATGAAGAATAAAAATAAACACATGACAATATATGCTGGTATTTGTTGACTTTGGTAGAATTTGGTGATACAGGACCATGTAATAGCTGTGAAGGCTGAGGAAAGATATAAGACAATAGGATGGAGGCAATGACATATACAAACCAACATCTCTAGTTGGTCATATATCAAGGCATAAAATAAAAGAAAAAAGCAAAAACGCAATGCTATCTACTACCCTCATTAAATCTCAAATCTATGTATATAGGCAACCAAACTTTTGATATCATTTCTTGCCTCTCAGCATCTCCCACCCCACACTGCCATTTTTGCCTTCTTTCACGGACATTTCATCAACTGCTTTAACAAGGTCGTAGCATATCTCTTCAGGGACGGCACTGTCATGTTTATAAGCAGGGTGTGAAGCAACGTACTCGCGGATCCACCGGGCTCCAGTCCAGAGAGTCCCGTCCGCCCGCTTCCGGATAAGGTCGAGATAGCTTGCTAGGGAGCACCGTGTCTCAACGTCTACATTGACGCTGTTCAAATACGATTCAACGAGTGGGATCAACCCAGGGAAAGCTCCGTCTGCGGAGCCGTTGACGATGTCTGAGATTGTCATAAGCTCATACTCTGATTCCACTGGAGCAAGTGGAGGTGACGGTGGGGGAGTATTGTACGCCGACGATGTAGCGGACGACACTTCGCTGGGATTTTGAGATTGCAGATGCTGCCGGCGTACTCGAGGAGAGAAGGGGTTCTTGCGGAACCAGAACTTGCGATCCAGGACTGCGTTTCGTGCATGTGCTGTTTCCATATTCTCGGTCGTGCGCTGTATAGGAATGTAGAAATTCAAGTCGAAACTCAGAATGGCCCGTGTAACAAGAACAATGAAGATACTGAATGCAGCATTCTCAAAATCGGTCATCTGAATCTCCATGGAGCGGAATTCCACACGCCAGCCGATATCAGACTTCTCGGGCGGTGGGGGCTTGAAGCGCATGTGTTGCCAATTTGTGGACTGCAGGTTTTCGAAATGATCGGCCTTGTTCAAATCTAACTCTTCTAAGTCCTCCGAGAATATCACCAAGGGGTCACGGATGAATAGATGCGCGAAATGAGTGGCAAGAAGCTCATCCATGCCTTCCTCTACCAAGCGCTTCTTGATATTTTCGTCGACAATCAAATCAGGGTCGAGGTACTCCTTTCTTAACCTAGCATCCTGGGAGATATAGGTCGAGTTGGAGGCGTATCGCGATTTGGGAATCCTCCACCTATCGTTCTTCAGGGGCTGGTTATAGTGTTAATAGTACGTCAACAAACCCCATAGGGATTACTCACAGCCTCTCCAAGTTCCTCGCATGTTCTGTCATCCACCGCATTGCCAATCTGGTTCCATCGGACATCGGTGTCGACGAGGAATCCTTTGTAGACGGGTGTTGCCGCTGTAAGCGCAAGAAGGATGGGACCCAACGGACTCAGTTGATCGTACAACTTTCTCCCCTCCGTCATGTTCTTCGCCTGAAACGTGATTTGAAGACAACAGCTGCCCATACCAAATGCCATGGCGTCCATATAAACATGACCTTCCTTTGCCGCTCCGTTTCTGACATCGTCATCCTCAGGCCAAATGTGAAGATCGTAATCAACCGTTGGATCACGGAAGGGCTCCGGGGTGTTGGTATCTTTGAATACCGGCACATTCAATTCAACCTTGCGACCCCGTCTCGACCTGATATTACCTGCCAGTGTTGGAAATCTAATGTGAGGATTGGCGATCTCGTCAGGAACAAACTGCGACCGAAGTGCAGGTCCTGAAGGAGGGTAGTAGGGCTGAATGTAGTCATCTTTCGTTCCGAGCCGAGGAAATGTGGTAAGGGTGATAGGATATTCATTTGCCGCCATGTGAGACTTGGCCACCTCGCGCCTATAGGTTAATGTTAGGGTAGTCGCGCCATCCAAACCAGGAGACACATACCGCCATTTCATGTTCGACTCTACCTTCAAAAGGTCTTTAAAGTCGATTCCCCACGGCGCCCCTGGAGTAGCCTCCAACATGAATCGTCCAAATTCCGGATGGAAATGGGGCGGGTCCTCCCCCTTACTAGACGCCATTAGAAATGCTATCCGAGTTTGACAGATCATACCAATTTGACTCACTGCTCCTCACTCTGTAGACTATTCGAAAGCCCTGCCTTCCAGTTGGCTTCATCCTCAGCCAGGGAGTTGAGGATCTCCGCTTGAGCAAGAGACAGTCTGGCCTTCTTCGCTTCCTCATCGACAGCTACAACGAGGTACTCAACCTGACCGCAGAGTTGAGCCATTAACCACTGATCCCGAAGCTTTATCGATACCAGATTCCTACCTCATCGCCCCAGAGAAGAGCATCACGTTCCTTTCCCCTCGCTCGACGCCAATTGGCAAGCAATTGCTACTACATGTTAGCCGAAACCATTGCAGTTAGGAAACCCAATACCAAATTGGAAATAGGATCTCGACTTGCCTCAATTCCCCAGTTGCGCACCTGATCCGCTCGCTTCTTGGCCTCGGGCCAATCGAGTGCTGTTCCTAGCGCTCTGAAAGAAGGTCTTTGTTAATTCCCATACCCTTGTCATTGGGTTCTACAAAGGGATTTCGGCATACAGTAGACCCATGATGTCATTCCCACCACAGCGGAGATTTCGGTGAGTGTAAATTCAACAACAATGGCGTCTCGACCGATAATTTGAAGCTTTAGATCAGACAATCTCAAGACCCCGCGGAGGATGAGGGGAAGCCGGTAGCAGTATTATGCGCTAGATCACGGGCGGGATATCGGTATTAGAGTGACCAGCAGCAAGCTTCTCTATGTACAATGTTAAAAACCAAAAAAAAAAACAGTAAAAAAATTGTACAACAACAGCGGTATAATAAAAAAAGGGAAAAGAAAGGAAAAGAGAGAAAAAATACGGTCCAAATGCTTATTGTTGCTTTTATGTTGGTTTTCCCGGCGGCGTCTTCGGGGACCGACCAATGAATCGGTGATTGGATTACGGTATTGGAAGTTTTGCTGAATAGTGGGGGATTTTTCTTTTTAAGCGGGGCAAATTGACTGCCATTATCGCTGATAACACTGCTACAATTGATTTCTAAGCAAGTCTCTGTCATCGTGGGTCATGTGATAATACCGTAATCCATTCATCATACATCTATACAGAGTACTTCAATCATCCTATAGGTGCCTTCCCTCGAGGTTCATGTCATCTTTGGCTTTCCCGATGGGCTCAATTGTACAATGTAGCCAACCAACAGTGACCTTCTATGCATTAGTTAAAGCTTTTTTCTTTTCCTTTTTCTTTTTTCCAACAGGGTTGACTTGAGAATGTCTGAAACACTTGTCACACAGCACTCAAGCCAAGACATATGCTGATAAATCAGTCTCACTACATAGGATAGGGTTTCCCATCTCCATTACCATTTGCGGCTAGTAACTGGTGCTTGTGGAGACTCCTGTTTTTAACACGAGAACACATTCAAAGACAAACAATACAACGCACAGCAATGGTCTGATTCTCTAGTCAAATCTGACCGGCTGAAAAATGCGAATGTTGGGCGCTTTACCATGACTAGGACATCACCCTTGCAATACAACCGAGTTTATAGAAGATCCCGTATGCGCATCCCATCGCTATAGATTCGTCCCAGGATGCACGGGCACAACCAATCCTTTGAAGTAGCCCTATGGACCGACATACGAGGTGTGGTATCGACATGGCTGATCTCAGTCCAAACGCCGAAATCGGTGCGTGATTAATCAATCTCAGAACTTTATGTACATATCCTGCTGTTTCGTCCATCTTGAATGCATAAGCCGATGTGTTTGGTATCAGTTGCTCCGGGCACCGTCCTTGGCGGCGCGCAGCTCATCCATCTTAGCAACGCGCTTCTTGAACTCTTCATACTGGCACTTCTCGTAGCTGTGTCTCTCATCCTGCATAGACGAAGAATATTTAGTGACCTGCGCGAAATCGCAAAGTACCAAGTAGGGAATCTCTCAATGACGGGAAAGTCACGGCGTACCTCGCACTTCCAGGGAAGGTAATACTCCTGCTGCCGGCACCGGTTCAATGGGATCAGGAGGTGTGCACAAGAGTCCCGGTACTGGAGGGGGAGACGAGCATCGGACATCTCTTGACGGGTGGCTACCAGAAGATGTCAGTCTCCAGCTTTAAAACGGTGAGATGCAGTGGGTTTTCTGCTGGTAATTGAAGGCCAATGGCGTCATAAACATACCGGGAGTCTCCGCCAACCCAACGGCACTCTTAACCGATTCGGCAACAGTCATTTTGTGAGGGAAAGGGGGGCACAAATCAGGTTCCTTGGGGACGATAGGCAATGGAGCAGCGAGGTTTGCAGCTATCCGGAAGTGCTGTTCCCTTCCGGATACGGTCAGGTGATAATCACGTGAATTATATTCCGCAAAGGGGATAGCGGCTGTGATTCCACTTTACGCGGTTCTGTCTACCCGAGCGCGTCTCGTCGAGCAAACCATCGCGTTATTGGGATGTTACCGAGCCCAGGACGAGCCACCAGTGGCTGATACGATACCCTTGTACTTCCATTTCGGAATTTATGTGATGTTACAGATTTAAGGCTTGTGTGCTGTACTTGATGCCCGAGGAAAATTTGTATCCAGGCCCTTGATTCTCGCTGTAAACTTGACCGCGCCGATTCCTTCTACTATTGCCTGACAACCGGCTGGGTTAAGCCAGCTTACGAAGACACATCATGGCGGGGGTAGACTTTTCAAATATCTACTCTGCTACTTATAGTAGTGTGAGCTCACTTTCCCGTCACTTCCCTTTTCACTTGTGCCAATTATTCACCCGTACAAAGGTCAAATTCATGGGAATATCCACTAACACTGTCACTTAGGTCCCGGTGTATGAGTTCAAACTTGATAGCGATAGTGTTATGCGAAGGCGCGGTGATGACTGGATTAATGCGACGCATATACTCAAAGTAGCTGGGTTCGATAAACCGGCAAGAACTCGTATTCTTGAACGTGAGGTACAGAAGGGTGTTCATGAGAAAGTACAGGGCGGTTATGGTAAATACCAAGGTACGGATGCACACTTCCCGAAACAATATCGTGGTTTCATGCTAAGATACAAGTTTAGGGACATGGATTCCCCTCCCAGAAGGTCGCCTACTCGCTGAGCGTAATAATATAATCGACAAGCTACGGCCTATCTTTGACTATGTGGCCGGGGATCGCAGTCCACCACCTGCTCCGAAACACACATCGGCCGCATCGAAGCCACGAGCTCAAAAGAAGGCCGCAAAGGCGGTTCCAAATGAAGAAGTTTTCACTGCGGTTAAACCCCATCGCAACATGGGACCACCCAGTTTCACCCACGACCAGTATGAAATGAATGCTGCATTTGATGACAACGAATCGATCGAGCAAGCAACACTCGAATCATCTTCTATGGTCGCGGATGAAGATATGATGCATATGCCGCAAAATGGCAACTTCTCGCGGAAACGCAAGCGCGGCATGAATGAGGTGACGGCCATGTCAATCAGTGAACAAGAGCACATACTTTACGGGGATCAACTCTTGGATTACTTCATGACAGTAGGGGATGCTCCGGAAGCGACACGGATCCCGCCTCCAGAGCCACCGGCAAACTTCCAAGTGGATCGATCAATAGATGATTCGGGGAATACAGCCCTTCACTGGGCATGTGCGATGGGTGATCTAGAGATAGTGAGGGATTTACTACGAAGAGGGGCTGAGATGAAGGCGCTTTCAATACATGAAGAAACACCCCTGGTCCGCGCTGTCTTATTCACAAACAACTATGAAAAGAGGACATTCCCACCGCTGTTGGATCTGCTTGTAGAGACAGTGACTTTCAGAGATTGGTTCGGTGCCACCATCTTTCATCACATTGCAGAGACCACGAGGAGCAAAGGAAAATGGAAGAGCTCACGATACTACTGTGAAGTGTTACTGGACAAGCTACGCCTCGCTTACTCGCCGGAGGAAATTGACATGTTGCTATCTTTCCAAGATTCGAATGGGGATACTGCTGCGTTAGTTGCCGCTCGGAATGGTGCATTCCGCTTAGTGCATTTGCTCTTACTGCACTGCCCTAGAGCTGGAGAGTTGTTAAATAAAAAAGGCGAATCCGCTGCAAGTCTCACCCAGCGAGCCAACCCCCCTGAGCGAGAAGCCCCACAGCCACCGTCATCTATAACAATGGGCAATGATCATAATGAGGGTGAAGTTGCTGGCCCAATGAACGCTGAGCACCAATCCATTGCGCCCCCACAGGATTCATCCCCTGCTACTTCAGCGCTACTTGCGAAAATTGGGGCGATTATGACCGAGGCAAGTAAAAAGCTCGCTGTCGGCTATGGGAGCTCAAAAACCAATCAACAGGACTCGGATGACGTTGCAAATCCCGAAGCTCTGTATGAACAATTAGAGTTGGACCGTCAGAAGATACAAAAACAGACCGCTGATTTGGCAGCGAAAGAGGCCAAAGAAGAGCAACTTGGGGCACAAATGGAGCGATATGATCGGCTGAGAAGTAAGCACGAATCGCTCTTAGAACAGATTCAACAGGCTCGTCTAAGGGAGAGAATTGCCTCGTCGGCGATAACAGCGAATAACAATGCGAACTGTTCAACAGACCAACATAAATTGCATGCTGTTTACCAATTGTCTAGGCAACTGTGCTCAGCACAGAAGGCCCGACGAGCCGCTGTGAAAGAGCTCGCTCAACAAACAGCAGATACTGGGGTGAGCACCAAATTTGACGTTCATCGGAGACTTGTTGCACTTGCTACAGGGCTCAAAGAAGAAGAACTAGACCCTATGGCTTCTGAACTTGCTGAAACCTTGGAATTCGATCGGACCAATGGCAAAGGCGCCGGGGATGAATCTTCTGAGCCAGAGCGTCAGGAAACGGCAGCTTTTCCTCTCCCGGGACCTCCAGTGTCCGTTGATGCCTGAGGAACGCAAGAATAATTATTACCAACCACTGCCTTGAATTAGTTGTGAGCGTCTGTTAGCTTTATTGTATCTATTAGGGACTGGGATATTATGTTTCACGCGATTTCGTCTCTTCGGTGTCACTCTCCACTACATGGACGAGCCCTCTTTACGATTGTTTTTTTCCTTTTCTTCCCAACTTTCCTTACACTTCTGGCGGGAATAATGAGATTCTGTCTTGCCAGCAGATACCCAATCGTTTCTGTTTTCTGGGAGCATCTGATTGCTGTTTATTGCATTCGCCGAGATCGCATTTGTATTTAACGGACGGTCGGTGTCTTGTTGAGGCACGATACCGAGAATCCAAGCACAAGAACTGGATAAAACCCTAGAGTTTGTGGCAAAAGGAGTTTTGCTTGGATAGATGGTGCATACATGTACATACATAAATACATCAAGGTTCTGTAATCTCTTGTGTGCACCTTGCATATGCATGATACTTGACTCGTGATGTGGAGAATCGGCGAGTATGTGTATGGACAAAGTTAATAATACTATTGCCATATGAGGATACTCGTGTTAGAACGGAAGGCGGCAACCTTATGAATACCCGTATCTATACTAGCATTCATGGAATGGCTTCACGGGAGTATGAAAGGGAAGGAATCCCTGAGGATGGCGCTGCAGTGAACAGGGTTCCTGGTTACACTAGGGCTTGTTACAACTATACTTACTACAGTCATGGATACATGAAAGACCAGGATCATGATTCGAATTCAACGGTGCATAAGTATCTTGTAAACTATATAAATTCTGGCAGATCGTGAATTGTTCAACATAGTGACAGGATAAACACAATCATCGAGTAACCTGGTTACCTTCCCTACCTTACCGGTGACAGACGTAAAATACATTGATGAGGTCAACAAATCTGACAGCTATAAAAGTTAGAACCGAAAGGGTTGCCAGGTGTACTCTCATTAAAAGTGACGGACATTTCGGCACCGGTACCCATGAAAACCAATTGGTTCGATTTTCTCCAGACTTGCCCATAGTGCACATGTTCACAGCTTCTATGGAAAAAAAAAAATTAAAAAAAAAATTAAAAAACTAAAAATTAAAACTCTCCCTCGTGAGTTACCCAGTCAGGGGGGCAACGACTGACGGTCCATTGGTGGTCGAATCCCGTTTGCAGGAGAAGCCGGTTGGCTGGCGGCGAGGGAGGCCACGTTGAAGACACTAGACCGGGATGTGATCGAAGGGAGGTGTGGATGTGGGTAAGGAGGTAATACCGCCGGACCAATGGGGTTTGGAGCATGGGATGCATATTGGCGTTCTTGTTCGGGCTGCAGACTTGGGATTTCTGGGGGCGGATTGGTTGGTCCAAGCGGCTGATGGACTTGTGTTTCCGTGATAGTGGGATTTGAGTGGATTTGAATGAGAGATAATTAAACAAAGGGACTGTGCTACAAGCTATAGATACTTGTGGGTGGATGGTTGGTTTTTTTTTTTTTTTGTTGTACTTTAATTTTTCTTTTTCTTTTTTCTTTCTTTTTCTGACGATCGCTGGATGTCGATTCGTTGCTCCATGTTGATTATCGGGTTGTTTTACTCTGATAAGAATAAAACAGTTTCTTTTGGATATTAATATGGGGATGATGATCATGCAATCTTACTCCTCATTCTGAATGCCTTGCATACTTTGTTAATTATAGGGCTATAATAAGCATTTATATTTATGGACTTTGAATAGAATAGAGAACCATCATAAATCTGGAAAAATAAAAGAAATAAAACAATGATAATAATAAAAAGGTCGAGGTCGATTGGATACTATTTTCAGGCACCGAGTGAGAAAGAATCGATCGACGCCTCACAAACAATGGCTATCATTTCCCCATGGTTTAACCTCTTTCGGCCTAGTGTCTCCTCAAGCGAACCAGTCAGAGTACAGATGTCAGAGTGGCCAAACCTTTGGAGTGTCTCAGGCATCTGCGATCATAATGAGAATTGGGGAGAAGCCTTAGCCTCATTCCACTTGTATTATTAGCACTTAACTTCTTTCTTCATCTTCTTCTTTATTATTAGCAGAAAATCCAATAGTTCACACTCTCTTTAGTACTGTTTATTATTATTATTATTTTTTTTTTCTTTTTTTCTTTTTTTCCCCCTTCCTCTAATATCTACTCTGTACTAACCTAACCATCACTTTTTCTTCTCTTCCTCTTTTTTTCCCTCTTCTTCCTCTACTCTCTCTTTTCCCTCCCCTCCAGTTCCCTCCCTCAAAAGGGCTTTCTTCCACTTCTCCATCTTCACTTCTTCCATCTCCCCCTTTGTGTCTCAAAAACTTAATTTCTTTTCTTGATTTATTCTTTTTTTTATCTGTATTCTTTTTTTTTTTTTTTTTTTTTTTTTTTTTTTTTTTTTTTTTTTTTTTTTTCCTTTCTTATATTGTCTATCTGCGGGTGCCCTCGTTCCTCTGCAGATTTGTGCTCTATCCTCGTTGGAAAAGTGATCAGAAGTTCTTTGGGACCCTCTTGTCTTGACCTCGGACGGTCAAAGCGGGTAGTCGAGGGGATTGAAAAAGGCGCGAAAAAAAAAAAAGGAAAAAAGAAAAAAAGAAAAAGAAAAAAACTAACCAACGCGCGCCAACAACCGAAGCGGACCATTTCATCACCTATCATCGAGGGCCTTTCTTTTTCTTCTTTTTCTTCTTTTATTTTTTCTCCCCTTTCACTGTCGGTCGACGGGAAACCAGAAAGAACAAAAAAAAGAAAAGAGAAAAAAAAGAAAAAACAGGAAAATATAATCAATAAGATTAACGGAATTAAAAAAGAAAAAGCTTGAAATTGATTTTGAGAGTGTGAGGGCAAGGACTATCCCTTACCTTAAAGTTCTCATTTTTCCGTTGTTTGTTGCAACGGATTTGGAGGTAGTCTCTCGAGTCTTTCATTGCTTCTTCGTGTCAAGCATCCGTTCTCAGTGTCGGGAGCTGCAGAGCATCTCCCACGCACGTTCTTATAATCATCGCCTTTAATTGAAGAGACCTCCATCTCCCTTTTTCTTTTCTTTTCTTCACTTTCTGTTTTTGACGTCCGGTCGCGTCTGTCGTCCATCCATTTTACCCATCCTGGTTTTCATTTGGCAGCTGCGACGCTCTGCTCCGACGTTCAGGTTGATCACTCCCTGTCCACCTGTTCATCATCCATTGCCTTCTCTCTCACTTCGAGATCACTCATTCCAATCTCGAATCTTTCGGGTACGCGCGGACCCTTTTACTCGGTCGCTCGTGAGGGTTTTCTGACTTTCCAAATCTGCAGGTTACGGCAACCGTCATAGCGCTTTTGCATAGACACAACCCAACTGGTGTCTGAACGATCATCGAAATTTCATTATTACCCCAACCTTCTCTGTAATAAACTAATACGCAAAGTCCGTGTGTGATCGACCGTATATCACTTCAGGTCCATCACGACTCATTTCATTTCGTCTTTGCACATAACTGTCTTAGAGATTTTCTTCTATTATATCTATTGCGAGTATGGACACTGGCGGTCTTGCTCAAATGACTTACAATCCATCATTCAATAATGGAAGCTCTCTTGGGGCTCCAACTTCTGGCTTTGGCGCTCGGAGAAAAGGCCCCAATGTCAAGCGGTTGAGTGTCCCTCCCCCGCACATCTCCACCATCGATGAATCGCAGCCATCGGCGCCTATCCCTACGCCACGCACCAGTCGTTCGCATCTTCTTGCAGGATTGAGGACTGCCCCTAAGTCAGCCACCGTACCTTCGGCTTCTGCTCGCCAGCAGCACTTGGGCTTGGAGGGTGATAGATATGGGAACCTTTCGAACCGCACCGCCGACCGTGTCCCACAAACGGCGATGGGAACCGGATTCCCTCGACACTCCTTGGCTGTGAATCAGGATGTGGATATGAACACGGGTCGTCCTGTGTACACTTTGCCGGAGCAGGTGCTCGCACCTCCGGCTCTCGAAATGGCCGGTGACCCAATGGATGACAATCTGTACGCCGAATTGATGTCGACAAACCTTTTCTTGGCGGCTCAGCAGCAGCGCCTGCAACAGCAGCTGATCAGTGTCACTGCAGCGGCTCAGCAGTTCCAGGGTCTCAGCATAGGAACTCCCATGCACCAGCCGCAAGAGGCTCCTCTTAATGTTCCGGGCATGGGTTTCTACCAGCAACAGCTCCAGCAGGGTGTGCAACCGGTTGTGCAACCAGTTCCCGGTCAGCCAGGACTATTCTCAGTTTACAACCCCCTTACGGGCCAGCAGAATTACATCTACGACAACTCTTGTCAGCAAGATAACACCTCTCCTTACCCAGAAGAGGAGGATCAGTCTCCCGCCATGGAGATTCCGACGTTCCGGGCTGAGGTTTCTCCTCCCCCGGAGACAAGCCAGTTGTCGCAGCCGCCCTCTCCACCAAGAGCCAGCCCTTCCCCTCCTCGCGAGACTGCACCCTTGCCACCACCTTCCGCCAACGCATTTCGCAGGGGCCACAAGAAGAGTTCTTCCTTCAGCCCAGCCGCTCGGTTCCCCCTTGACACAGCCAAGGCGAACTCTGCCATCACCCCCGCTGCTCCCAAAACCGCTGCGCTGCCTCAGACTCCCGCAACAGGTACGTTTGGGCCGGGTCAAGGTCGTGCTGGAGAGCACCCCGTCCGTCAACCACGCGGTCCGCCGTCATTGGAGGAGCTTGTTGCGAAGCCTACCTCAAACCACGAAGGCAGCAAGAACTTTGCGACCCGTCAGCGCCGTCGCGCTGTTCACAATCTAGTCCGCGCAGGAATCGAACGGCGTGGTGACAACCGTAGCTTTGGATGCCATAGCAGCGGTGGGACCAACACTCCGGCAAGTGAGAAGGAGTTCACGTTCTCCGACGGAGACGATGCTACTGTTCGCAGCGGCAGTCTTTCTAGCAAACCAAGCTTGGGAAGTCTCCGGGCCGCCGCCAATGGCGCTATTGGTTCCGAGAGGAAGGAGAGATCTTCTCGGGAACGACGTTCGCAGGATAGCCCATACATGACGACGCCGGTCAGTGAAGATGGGGGTTATTTCAGTGGGAAATTCGCAGATGTTCGCCCAGACCAAGTTCCATCGCCCGTAGGAACTCCGTCGGTGGCTGCTGTCGTCGCTGGTCAGAAGACAGCAGCCCAGGGTCCGGAAAGACGCAAGACACCGATGCTTGTGCTTTCTAGCGCTGAGAAGCGTAAGACCCCAATCATGTAATGCGAACCTTGTACATAATGTGACTGAGACGTAACGGATGTGCACACTTTGGATGATTTTTGATGTTTCTGTTTTTTTTTTTTTTTTTTTTTTTTTCCTTTTTTTTTTTTTTTTTTTTTTTTTTTTTTTTTTTTTTTTTTGTTTTGGTGTTTTCGATCCTTGGACAGGCATTCAACTCTTGTCTCCTGTCCAACATGGATACTTGATGCGATAGTGAGATTCTGCTCTTAATGCTGCTCCGTCTTTTTTTTGCCGACCATGTTTGAAATCACATGGACCGCCTTGCGCAGCGAGCCTGGATGACAGGAAATATCTTTTTTTCCCTCTTTATTGACTTCTCCATTCTTCCTTCAAATTTCCATTCTATGTTTCATTCTTCGACCACTCTCTTATTATTCTCATTCACTCTTTTTGACCGCCCCATATGATGCAAGTGAGGATCCGTTTTCCCATTTGCGGTGGAACACATGGCATGGTCGCTTCTTCAGTTCTACTGGAGTAACCGGGTTGAGTTGATCATCATAGACCGGAGCGACTTCATGACAGAATCTTTGTATGTACAGCATCTGGTCATGTATGTACATGCGTTAGTTTTTTTTTTCGATATCAATTTTTCCAAGAATGTAAAGCTCCGCCGAGCCATTCGAGTTCCGTTTGTAGCATGTAAGAAAATTCTAAGAGACCGAAGCTCTGCCAAGTATCAAATTATAGACCAAGTTATGGGTACACTAAGCTCAGACCGCATGACTTGCATAATTGACTTGCCAAAGCAAGCGGCACAACCCGAATCGCATCAGAGCTTTTCTCCACAACTATTCCCTTGATTGGCCCTCATCTACATGTTGCAGTCTTGGGGTTCCTACACCAAGTAACACTTAGTACATAAATGGGCACGCTACGAGGACGTCGTCAAAAGCACGCAATTTTGCTTTCAGATGAGGATTTAGCTCAGATGGAAACGCAAGGGGCCGTGAAAAATTCTCCGGATATATCAATCATGTAGGTTCACCACCAGAAACATCCCTCAACAACCACCTACCATATCGTCCGACAACATGGCATCGGAAATTGGCAAGCGGACATGGTATCACACTACCCTTTTCAATGCTTTTATCATCGGGGGTGTGGGCTTTATGGCCCCTGGTTTGTGGAATGCAATGAGTTCCCTGGGTGCTGGAGGCGCGCAGTCACCGTTCTTGATTAATGCCGCGAACTCGCTGGTGTTTGGACTGAGTATGTGAAGTTTCTTTATTCATCTTTCCCCTCTGCTCTCGGTAATTGGGACCGGGCTAATTAAGATTAGTGGGCTTTCTGTGCCTTTTTGGCGGTCCGATTGCGAACCGTATCGGTCTTAATTGGACGTTGTTGTTAGGTGCCGTTGGATATCCGATTTACTCGTATGGACTTGATTCCTTCCTTTGATCCGCCACAGTTCGGGCTATGATTGAGCTCCCGGTTAACGAAGCTATGCTATAGGGCCGCATTGTATACGAACAACCGCTTTGTAAGTACCGGATTCTGTGCATGTATCGATAGCCGTGCTAATTGACGATTTCAGGGAAATGTCTGGTTCGTACTAGTGGGAGCAGTAGCATGTGGTTTGTCGTAAGTTTGCGTTTTCAGGGGCGTCTTCAGCAACTTACACATGTGAACAGGGCAGGTCTTTTCTGGGCTTCTGAAGGTGCCGTGGCATTGGGTTACCCTGAACCCACCAAGCGAGGCAGATATATGAAGTGAGTCTTGTCATGGACATGATCTATTGGAGACCATCTGACCGCAGACAGTATCTGGCTTTGGTTCCGCACCGGTGGCCCTTTACTGGGTGGTGCAATTGTCCTCGGACTCAATCAGTAAGTCTTCATCGATAGTGAACCGGGAAATCACTGACTGGACAGTTCCGCCGAAGCAAAGAGCAAAGGAAAAGTTGGGTCGCGTATGTCTAGCACCCATGATCCAGTTATTCATGATAATTGACTTTGATATAGAGACATATCTTATATTTGTCGCGTTGCAATGTGTTGCTGTTCCTCTGGCAATCTTTCTTTCTCCCCCGGAGAAGGTTCAGCGGAGCGATGGGAGTAAAGTGAAGATTGTGCTGCAGGATTCATGGCGTGCAGAGATGAAGGAGCTCTGGAGACTGTCTCGCCGGAAGCAGGTCAGCATCTGCTCGTATAAGCATGTTATGTCCTAGCTAACTGTAATAGGTTCTCTTGCTTTTGCCCGTCTTCTGGGCAGCATATTTCAATCAATACAGCGGGAGTATGTTTCGCATCTAGAATCAGTTAGACGCTTCGCTGACTTGTAAACAGATTTCAACACTTATTACTTTGGCGTCAGAGCGCGGGCTCTGACTGGTTTCGTCAGTACGTCTTTTTGCAAGCTGAGATCTACAATCAGCGCATACCTAACATGGGACAGGCAACTTTGCGCGATTGTTCTCGTCGGGCCTCATCAGTCGATTTCTCGATTACCAAGGCATATCCATCAAGAACCGACTCAAGTACAGGTTAGCCCTCCATCATACAACCTTCGATCAATTTCCAGAACTAAATAGATCTCCAGTTTTTTTTATGTCATACTCGTACATATTGCAGCCTGGGTATACGCCTGGGTAATCCAAGAAAAGTACACCGCCAACCCGCCATCCTACGACTGGTCAGACAAAGGCTACGTGGAGGGTCTCTTCGTCATTCTCCTCTGGGGTAAGTCCATTTAATCCCTTTTCCTCCGAGTACCAACTAATCAGACGCCAGAATTCTCCCAACAAGCCCTGCAAAACTGGCTCTACTACCTCGTCTCCACCATGACCGACAACATCTCCGAACTCTGTAGGTCTATTCCATCATGTTTTATAGACATGTCACTAATACCATCTAGCCCGCTACTCCGGTGTCCTCCGTGGACAGGAGAGTTTCGCTCAGGCAGTCTCATTCGGCATCAACACCAGAAACTGGCACGGAGGCAGAGTCCCTCTTGCGGTCAACACCATTCTCCTCGGTATGTTCATCTAGCCCTGGTCGAGGGAGTGACGAGCTGATTTGGATATAGGTCTGGCTGTGTTACCGACGTGGCTGGTTGTTAGGGACCACGTCCCGATCGAACACGATAAACATGCGCCTGAGACCTCGGATGAGGAACGGGGATCTATAGAGCGTTCTGATTCCCCTGGGAAGGATGCATATGTTGTGACTCAGACGCGTGAAGCGCATTGATAGAATGTTATGAATTCGTATTAGACCCGAACGACCGACCTATTTCACGACTTTTAACAGCCAAACAATATAATTCAATAAACCTGACACTCAAGCAATAGAATGAATTACAATAAATACTAGATAAATAACAACAACATCCTTAAAGTAAACTATAGATTAGTATAAAAGAGAACATAAACGAATCCATCCACAGACATAACCTACACAAACCCAGCCAAGTCAACTTCCTATCTAAACAGACAAGAAACATTGAAACAATATATTAAAAACAAAAAAAGAAATGAACAAGTGACTCCGATACGGGGAATCGAACCCCGAGCTGCCGCGGATCTTCTTTCATTTTCTGAAAGGCGGCGATGTTAGCCGTTACACCATATCGGACTGTGATGTCACTTTTGGCAATTATTTAGTTATATTAACCTAGTGTATTTGGGTTCCAAAAGCATTGATATCTCCTGGTTAAATTGTAGATATTCTACAAAGGGCGGATAAGGAGAAGCTTAGTATGAGAGATGCAATAATTGATGCTTGGCAACCCCAGGAAGAGGAACATTGTTTACCCGGACTTCCTCCTATCATGCAGCTCAGCTCCAAGCGCTCACCCCCTCTTTGTTCTCAGTGTTGATCCCTGCCTGGTTTCACTCATCAAAATTCGACCAGAGTATACCATGCGATGCCTCAAGATCAAGACCATGATATATTAAAGCCTCGTCGCTTGCTTCGCGGCGAAATCACCTATGCCGCTGCCAAGGAACAAGACGCTAACATCCTCCATGCATTGGGCTACAGAGACCAGAAGATCAAGTTCTTCACTCATCTGTACCAGAATCGAGAGCTGATCAAGTCACTTGTCGCTCACCATCTTGGTTTTGCCTCTCCAGATGTATGTCGCGTCGTTGACGTGGAGGACTGGATACACGGGAGCTTCAATGTTTGCATTCGTGTTGATGTCGTTGACCCAAGAGGGAATGGCAAGCAGGTCATGATTCGGTTCCCCTTGCCTTATCGAATTGGTGAGGAGCTCTGTCCAGGAAATGCAGATGAGAAGGTCCGCTGTGAAGCTGGGACCTATGCATGGCTCCATGAGAACTGTTCGACTGTCCCCATTCCGCATTTCTATGGTTTCGGACTATCAAGTGGGAAGACTGTATGACTCCAATGTGAATTGTTCTCAATTGGAACTGTTATTGACAGCCAGTCATAGTTTGTCGGGCTTGATAGCCTTCCTTTCTTTACTCGAGTCGTCCAGCGCCTGCGAAGATGGCTGTTACAGACATTGCGCTACCCTGTCCCATCCTTCTATGTCCAGAACCACGCCCAAGAGCGCGTCCTCTTAGGCACACCGTACATAGTGATTGAATACATCGATCCATCAGAAGGTAAAATGCTCTCTGAAACTTGGGAGGAGGGGCGTTTCAATCCTCCCTGGCGCGCAAACCTTTTCCGGGGAATTTCGCGCATCATGCTCACTTTGGCACAAATTCCATTACCCAAGATCGGCTCCTTTGTGGTGGACGACAACGGCTATGTAAGTCTAGGTAACCGACCCCTTACCCTCGAAGTCCAGCAATTAGAAAACGAAAATATTCCGGTCGATGTGCAGCGAAATTCAACCCACACTTGTGTCGACTCCTTCATCCACGATACCCTTGCTCTCCACGAGAGCCGTCTTCGCCACCAGCCAAATGCCGTCAACAGCGTAGAAGATGGCTTCTACCAGACGTCAGCATTGACGGTTATGAGAAGTATCTGGTCTTGTTTCTTCCGTCGGAGCCTTCGCCAGGGACCGTTCTTCCTCAGTCTCACGGACCTGAACCAGACCAATATATTTGTTGACAGCAACTGGAATATCGTGCGCCTTATAGATCTCGAGTGGGCCTGTTCTCATCCAGTAGAGATGATTCATCCCCCACACTGGTTGACGGGCCAGGCTATTGATTTGATTGATGCGGACGAATATACAACCCGCCACACCGAGTTCATGAACAGTTTCGCAGAAGAAGAAAGCAAACTCGACCCTCAGTTCCGCTTGTATCCTATCATGAAACAGGGACTTGAGAACGGCACGCTATGGTATTCACTGGCTCTTACGAGTCCCTCGGCGTTGTTTCCAATCTTCTATGATCACATTCAGTCGAGATTCTCCAAGACCCACGACGATCCTGGGTTTTGGCGGTTTACAATGCCTTATTGGTCATTCAACACGTATGAGTTCATTCAGCAAAAGGTCAAGGACAAGGAACAGTATGATGTCTCGCTTCGCGAGGCATTCCAATCCTAAACCTTTCGCTAGCTCAGCACTAAGTAGTGACAAATTCCCATCAACTTCCCCCCTTTCCTTCGCTCTTACTTTCTCCTCTGTCTGTTTCATTTCTTGAAACCCTCCACCGCAGCTTGGAGGCCCAGAATAGCCTTTTTCCCCCGGTTCTCCTGCGCAGCTTTTCCCGATGATGAAAGCTGGTTCATGGTCTTGGCATCCATCTTCATGGCAACCTTTGCTTCTTCGACTTTACCATCGTAGCTTAAATCCGAACTTCGATCTGCCACCTTGGGACAGTTCCCTAGGTCAGGTGTCTAGAGGATGAAGAATACCAAATAAAAGACATACTATTGATATAATAGTAGGGACGGATTCGACTAGACTAGAACCAAAGTACTTGGGATTCTAGATAGGCACAAGCTAGATAATTTTAAGAGATGTTGTTTTGATGTCCAATTATTCTTTACTTACGTGGCAAAGAGACTGAGGGATGCAGTGCGAGAGTGGTGGAAGAAATTTATCTACTTGATTTATCGGATCTGGGAGAACCAGGGGGGGGGGGCTATTATGTATGTATGTATGTAGCATTTTACGCACAGACATCAAGACACCCAAGCTTCGCATGATCTAGCTATAGTGGCTGCATGCCATGATATTGGTTTGTACAAGTAGCAAGCAGGCTAAGGTTGCATCGTGGCGAGAGGGGTAGAGATTTCATTGTTGCTCGAGCCAAGACATCATGCCGGAAGAAGCAGTACACGGATTTGCTGGCTTTATCAACCTCGAGCGCAGACGAGAGCGGGGTAGGTCCAAGTGCTATCCCAGTCTGTGGCATTTCTATCAGGGCAGGGCTGGTGCCTTTTACAGCGATATGGTGCCGTTGTCTACATATAACACTATTGATGCAGGAGGACTACTGTAGTCCGTCGTAACTCGAGAGTATCTATGTTTCTCAAAAGCATGTGTATCTTCTAGTTAAATTGTACAAGTGCGTAGATATTCTACAGGGGTGCAATGATTGATGCTAAGCAGCCCTAGGAAAAGGAATACAGTTTACCCGGAATTCTCCTTGAGATCCAACCACGGCGTATCATATACGCTAGGCAATGCCTCAAGACCAAAGGCACGGTTTATGAAAGTCTCATCGCTTGCGTTATGACCGATTCATATATATCGCTACTCAGGAACAAGACGCTAGTATCCTCCATGCATGGAGCTACTATACAGAGACCAGAAGATCCAGTTCTTCACTCATATGTATCCAGGCAAATGCGGATGAGAGGGCCTATTGTGAGCTGGGACCTTTGCATGACTTCGTGGGCACTATTTATCTGCCCCCGATTCTGCAATTTCATGGTTTCGGCCATTGGATTGAAAACGCTGTATGGCTCTGGTTTAGTTCCCCTATTGATTGAGGCTGTTGTTAGCAACCGGTGGTGGTATCACAGGCTAAATAGCCTTTCTTTTTGTACTCGAGTCATCCAACGTCTGCGAATATGGTTGTTATAGTTCCATTCTTCTGTGTCCAGGAAGGCCATGCCTAGCGTACATCCAGTTCGAATGACTGCATACGGCAGTCGTGCCAAAATATTTACCACTGGGTAGTACATCCTGAAGTAGTAGTAGTACTACTACAATATTGAAGCCACAATTTTATATATAGTATTCTTGATCCAAGAACTTGAACATATCTTCCACCCAAGTCAGCCCAACCAGCTCATCAACCACAAAATGCCTGCCATTCCGGTTAAAGGTGAACTTAAAGCAAATGATCTATTTACATTTTATCAATACCACCTTTATCGCTACTTGTACAAGGTACCGCTTTATAAGATTAGGGCTGTCTTAATTTAAAACCTACCACTGCCTTCTAAAACAAAATACACCGGAAATTTGTCATCCAATCCGATATGGTGTAACGGCTAACATCGCCGCCTTTCAGAAAATGAAAGAAGATCCGCGGCAGCTCGGGGTTCGATTCCCCGTATCGGAGATGTTCAATCACATTTCTTTTTGTTTTTTTCTTTTTCTTACTTTTATTTTATAGAAGTATTTGTTGGTCGAAACAACTTCCCCCCCATCCTAAAAGGAAAGGATCACATTCAAGTAATCGGAGCGGAGTTCCAACTAAGCCGACTTCATGGTTCGGGCTCTCGTCAGCTTACTCTCCGAATCGTTGTCCTGCCCTAGTCTGGCAATAATCCTGTTTTCTCTTACTTGTGTTAAATAAATAGCCCGTGTGGAAACATTGTGCAGGCTTACTACACCTCAAAACATGGCAGAACGGCCTATAACCCACAATGGCCCAAACAAGCCTATCCGGGCTTGCACCAACTGTGTTCGCTCCAAGGCAAAATGCGCCCCTATAACTGATGCGATAGCCATATGTGAAAGGTACATCGGCTGATCTTACTCTCGGGCTGTCACTGATAACAGCCAGGTGTTATCGTATGAAGAAAGACTGCCAGCCTTCGCCTCCGATGCGCAAGAGGCGAGCTGCAGGACGATTTCCCGGAGACAAGGTCAAGGTCCTCGAGAAGAAGCTAGACGGGCTTGTGGATCTCATCAAGGCCGGTAGCTCACTAGCCACTGCTGGGGGTTCTTCAGTGAATTCCACAGGCCAGGGCCTGGGTCCTTCTCATAGAGCTACCGATGCAGATGACAATATCCAGAAGCATACGGTTGGTAGCAACCCTAATGCGTCTGATGAAACACAGACTACCTCATCTACCCTTGCAGCACCGGTGACATCACACCCTCTAATCCCCCCGTCCCTCGAACCCGACCCGGAGATCTCGGAATCATACCTATTTCGCTTCCGGACAGTGTTCCTCCCAAACATGCCTTTCCTCATCATTCCCCCTTATATAACCGCTAAGCAGCTCCGTGAAGACTCCCCACTTCTCTGGCTAAGCGTGATGACCGTAGCATGCACTCGTCCAGCCCAGCAGATCGGCTTGTCAAAAGCTGCCCGGGAAATATTTGGCCGAGAGGGTTTCGTTGAAGGGACCCGGAACATGGACTTTCTCTTAGCCGTGCTCGTCTATATTACCTGGTAGATATTACCTGAATGAACAACCTACATTCAGATTCTAGATACTCACCGTGTTGTTCCAGGAACCGACGGTACCCACTCGAGAAGCCCATCTCAACCGGGCTCGTACAGCTTGCAATTACCATAGTATATGATCTAGGGCTTGACAAGCCCTCAGTACAACACCCCGGTCTGAAGAGGCCAACCAAGCCAGTTAGGAAGTCTCCCAGTCTTGAAGATCGGAGAGTACTTCTGGGGTGCTATCTCACGAGCACAATGTAAGCGATGAACTCTTCCAATTAACCCGGCTAATTCTCCAGAGTAACGTCCCACGGCAAGGGCGAAAGCCTCCACCGGACAGCGTACATCGATGAATGTGTCCATATCCTCGAGGCACGAAGGGAGAATCCATCAGACACTCTTCTGGTTCAACTGGTTAAATTACGACTCATCGCAGAAAAGGCAATGGACTACACGAGGTCACATCTGATCAATGGATACAATGCATCGCCGCAGTCACCATGGTACCTAAGGTCCCTCCAGCAACAACTACGCAGCTTCAAATCCAACGTCCCGGACGAGCTCGCCAACAATAGTAAGCATCCCACGCTGCAATCCATACCAAGTATACTCACTGAATAGAAATCCTACTATTGGAACTATACAACGCCGAGCTCAAGATCCACGAGATCGGATTCTCACCGGCCCCAGAGGCCTTTCCCGCCCAGTCTAACCTACGAGTCGACTGTCTCCAGACCTACATGCTGGCAGTCAAATCCTGGCTAGACACCTTCCTTACCATCCCGCCTGCAGAATACGTCGGTATTTCCGCCCTAATGTATACAAGCATGACAAACTGCTTTGTAGGACTCTACCGCCTCCTAACCTTTGAACACGCCGAATGGGACCATGGACTGGTACAAGAGAGTGTAAATATCCCACAGATACTAGAGGAAATGGCGGGGAATTTTGCCCGTGTAAAGGAGGCCGCTAGCCTGGATCTAACCTCCCAGGATCTCGACTACTATAGTACCGTGGCTGCGAAGATATGGGCGATTAAAGCATCGTGGGATGCTGCACTCTCAGAGACACAGGCATTAGAGCATGGGGACTTCTCGGAACTGCTTGATATGTGGAGTTGGTAGATAGAGCATGTTTAACAACCATATAAATAAGTACCTAACTAACAAGTCAGAGCAACACTCGTAGATGCAAGACTTAACGAACTAGTCAGACGTAATCCACCTCCTTATCCATTAGAATAAAAGCCGGACGGGAGTACACATCCACCCTGATATCATAGATGGAAGGGGAGCGGAGGCCTTGCTTGAGTCTTCTATACTCTGGGATGCTAATCGACCAGACAGCAACTACACTGCTGAAGTCATCTACAACTTCAAAACATCATCCACACGCACCATCTGCCCCCGACGCATGGACTCATTCGCCGCAATCCCAGTCGCAATCGACCACGCGCCGTCCAAATGCGACGCAGCCCTATTCAACGGGTCCGGCGACCTCGATCCAAACAAATCCTCCAAAAGCTGGGGATCACCACCACCATGGCCCCCGCTCCCCGTCGGCACGTCAATCTCCACCGGTTTCTCGAACAACGGGCGCAGAAGAATCGTCCGGCTTTCCAGCGCGCCCTCCAGCGCCTGCTCACCCCCGGAGTTCACATACGACTGCTCCACCACCTCCACCTCAAGCCTCCCCTTGCTGCCGTTAAAATTCACCCGGAACCCTTCCCACGGCGCATACGCCGTCAGACTGTACGTCAGCACCGCCCCAGTCCGATACCGCACCATCACCCCCATCGTATCCTCGATGCTGATGCCATCCCCGAACACGCTCTGGTCCCGATAATACCCATCCTCCCACTCCGCGTCCGCATACAGCTTCTGCAGCGTCTCAGTAGCTTCAAGGTCCAGCGCAAACGGGTCCCGGGCCGCGACCTCGCTGCCCCGCGTCCGCGAATAGAACTGCGTCTCGCCGCGACGCTCGGCATTCTCCTTCCCGTAGAACCGGAGATCGCCCATCGCAACCACGGACTCGGGCTTCGTCCCCAGCCAGAAGTTCACCAGGTCGAAATGGTGCGTCGACTTGTGCACCAGCAGTCCGCCGCTGTTGCGCTTATCCCGGTGCCAGCGCCGGAAGTAATCGGCCCCGTGCGACGTGTTCAGCATCCACTCGAAATGCACCGAGTGGATGTCCCCGATCGCGCCGCTGGCCAGCAGCTCCGCGATGCGCGTGTTATGCGGCGCGTACCGGTAGTTGAATGTCACCCGCACCTGGCGCTGGGTGCGTTCCACCGCGTCCAGGATGGCCCGGCACCGCGGTGCGTCGATCGTCATCGGCTTCTCGGTGATGACGTTGCAGCCGCGCTCTAGCCCGCGCACGATGTACTGATGGTGTGTGCGGTCGATCGTCGTCACGATGATTTCGTCCGGGTCGGTTTCGTCGATCATGCGGTCGAAGTCGGCAGCGTGGTAGCTGGGTATGGCGGCGTGGCCGAGCGCTTCGATGCGACTGTTGGCGTATGCGAGGCGGGTGGTGTTGGTGTCGCAGAAGGCGACGAGTTCGGCGGTGTGCTGGAAGTCGCGCACGATGGCTGTGTAGAAGAACATCGCGCGGCCGCCTGTCCCGATGAGGGCGTATCTCTTTTGCTCGCTCATTGGTGGTTCACTCATTGTGTGGTATTGTTTGAGGTCAAGGTTGGACTGATAGGTGGGGTTTCGCTGCTATATAACCCTCGGTGTGCATCGACCCGAGATCTGCGCTGCCTTGAATCAGCCTAAATGCATTGTTCCGTGAATCAGCGTGATGCGAGGTCTGGCTGTACACAGTCATTGCGTTCTTGTTGAGTCTGTACATGCTTTATTATGGAGACATGTAATGTAACTTCATGTTTGGATCCACTACTAGATATTACATTCCTCGCAACATTGGCCGCCATAAAGATTAGGAATCAATTGTGCAAAGAAGCATGAACACTATAAGAGTGCACAGACACTGGCTAAATACATTTTCCATGAATCGGAGCCCAGCCCTAAATGCGGGGAAACCTGGGGTCCGGGGAAGTTCAGACAAGCATGAACAAGCCAATTCAATCGGCCCATTCCAACCCGAAGAATAATAAATACCCAAACCCCTGCACAGACAAACCCCACAATGCCCATCAACCATGCCGCCCCCGCAAGATGAGATAACAGCAGTCGAGACCCGGGAGCCCGACCCAGGGAAAGAAAAAGCCGCGCGGTTCCTGGCAGCCGTGGACGACGAGCAAAGGGTCTTCACGCCCGAGGAAGAAAAAGCCGTCGTGAAGCGCATCGACCGCCGTCTGCTCCCTCTGCTGCTGGGCGCGTACTTCTTCCAGCAGCTGGACAAGTCCTCGCTCTCGTATGTGTCCATCTTCGGGCTCGTTGAAGATGCGAACTTGCAGGGCCAGGAGTACTCGTGGCTGGGGTCGATACTGTACCTGGCCCAGCTGGTCATGCAGCCCGTCGCGGCGCTGCTGCTAGTCAAAGCGCCGACGGGGAAGCTGATCGGGTCGGCTGTGTTCCTGTGGGGGAGCTCCCTGGCCATTATGGCTGCTTGCACGGACTTTCCGAGCTTGTTGGGGATGAGGTTTACCCTGGGCGCGTTCGAGGCCATGATAGGTATGCTATCCCTTTCATAGTACTATCTGTGATGAATGATATTGACAAGACAGCGCCGTCCTGCGTGGCCGTCACGCAGATGTGGTGGCGCCGAGGCGAGCAGACACTGCGCACCGCGCTCTGGAACGGGATGAACGGAGTGACATTCATCGTACGCCTCCCTACTCACATTAAAAGCAACTCTGACAGTAATCCAGGTCGGGAGCCTCTTCACCTACGGACTGGGCCACATCCACAGCAACACGCTATACTCGTACCAGATCATCTTCATGTTCTGCGGCCTACTCACCGTCGCATTCTCCTTCTTCATCCTCCTCCTCATGCCCGATTCCCCCATGGAAGCCAAATACCTCAACCACCGCGAAAAGGTCATCGCCGTGGAGCGTCTCCGCGCGAACCAAATGGGGATCGTATCGCGCGAGTGGCGCTGGGATCACGTCCAGGAGACGCTATGTGATTTGAAAACATGGTGTTGGTTCTTTCTCATCGTGACCATCTCGTCCGTCTCACCCCTTCTAACCCTAAACCCCACCAAAACAAAACAAGCAGAAACTGATGAATGAAGAATACCAAGCGGCGGCATCAGCACATTCGGCAACCTCATCATCAAATCCTTCGGCTACGGCTCCTTCCAAACCATCCTGTTCAATATCCCCTTCGGCGTGATCCAGGTCCTCGCCATCCTAGGCGGCGGCTGGCTGGCCACCCGCTTCCAGCGGAAGGGCCTTGTCATCGTCGGATTCGCCCTCGTAGCTGCCCTCGGCACATTACTGATGCTAGTCGTGCCGCGGGAGCAGAAAGGCGTGCTTTTATTCGGTTATTACCTGGTACACTCCAAGCCTATCCTAATATAACTCCACCTACACATAGTAAAAAAAAAAAAAAAAAACTAGCAAAGATATTATGGACTACAAATTTCAAAAAAAAAAAGAAAAAAAAAAAAAAAAAAAAAAAAAAAAAAAAAAAAAAAAAAAAAAAAAAAAAAAAAAAACTAACAAAGAGGAAAAAAAAGGTCTCCTTCCTAGCAGCCATAACACCACTAATATACGCATGGGAAGCGCAAAACACAGCCGGGGATACGAAAAGAAAATGCACATCAGCTGTTGTCTTGATAGGAATGTGTGCTGGAAATGTACTCCCTTCCACCCCCCCCTTTAAACGATGAAATCAAACTAAGAGAAGATAAAATAGGTAATAGGTCCCCAGCTCTACTCGACCTCGCAAGCACCGCTTTATAGACCGGGATTGATTTCGAATCTTATTCTCTTCGTGTTGACGGGTGTATTTGCTATGTATGTCCTTCTTACCTATCCTACTTACCTAACCCTAACTATCTAACAAAATCCGAACACAAAACAACACACCAAACAAAGTAACTAATGATAATAATGAAAAAGTCTAACAAACATCTACCTAATCCACCTTAACAAAAAACACAGCCAGAAACGCCAAGAACTAGGCAAGTCCGCGCGCGTAATCGACGAATCCATGCAAAAGGAAAAAGACAAGACAGTTGACGAGGTGGAAAATGTCACTGTGAGAGAGGATAAGGGGTTCTCGGATACGACGGATTTGAAGAATGAGGATTTTATTTTTGTTTATTAGCTTTTTTCCCTTTTTTAACCTTTTACTTTATATATATATATATATATATATTTTTTTTTTTTTATGTTTATGGTGATGATCGTATTCTGATACCCGGCCAATTATTCTTTTCTATAAGCGATGAGTGTCTTGAAATATACTAATTGTAGGGATTTATTAATAAATTCTCAATCCTATACTGCGCCAAGATAACCATCATAATCCCACCGACATTAATTTTCATGGTAGACCCCGTTGGCTGAATCGCTAATGAAATCATCACGCTAAATGAACGCAAAAAGACGTACGCTAAGGACAGACACAGACGCTAAAGACATGGCTCGCTATGCAAACATTTTAACGAGAGACATTTAAACCAGAAACAATGAATGAAAAAATTAGAATGAAGAAATGAGAATAAAAAATAAGAAATGTAAAGAGTGTTAGAAGCTGAACAGACCGCTTCGCTTCTTCCCCAATGGGTACACGACCAGAGCGGCGAGGAAGAGTCCGACCGTGAACCCGATAGCGACTTGGATCATGCCGTAGCCGATGTCGAAGACGACGCCGTGGTACTGGTCGTTGCTCTGCGACTGGGTCATGCCTTGCGCGGCGTCCATGAAGCCCTGTGTGCCGTTGGCGACGACAGAGTACGGGCTGGTCTTGCTGGTGATCTGTTCGGCGGACGCGATGCCCGAGATCAGGGACCCGCTGGCTGCGAGGCCGGAGGGGACGAGGACGAAGATGGCCGGAAGCATGGCGGCGGCGGCGAAGCCGTGCCGGAGTCGGCTGTAGAGGTTCCCCATGACGCCGATGACAAAGGCACCCAGCGCGTTGGAGACCTGGGTGCTGGAGTAGAAGCGCTTGGCGCCGAAGTAGTTCGTGACGTAGCCTGCGAATGCGATGACCAGCATCATGGGCATTTGCTTCCACTTGGCGTGGTTCACGAGGGCGAGGCAGATGGTGAAAGGGATGACGAAGGGGAACCGCTGGAGGTATTCGTTGGTGATGGGGCTGGCGGGGCACGTGTACGCGTTCGTTGCGTCGCCGTCGAGCAGGCCGTAGACGGCGGTGCCGATCGTGATGCCGAAGCCCAGGAAGAGGGAGTAGATGATGGCGTAGACCAAGCGGACGGAGCCCGCGACAATGCTGCGGGACTGGAGCTCCAGGCTGGCGCACAGCACCATGTACCCGGGTAGGATGAGAGCAATTGAGGATTGGGCCAGAGCTGAGAAGCAGAAAAGGCGCTCCCCGTTGTAGCGAATGCTTCCGAAGGCTCTGGCCAGGAATGACGTCAGGACTGTGGCCGAGATCTCGAAAACATTGGCGTACAGATGGGACCGTGGGGCCAGGACGAGCTGGAGGACACCGAGAAGGCACCCGAGGACGAATGCGATCGGCATGTCGATGGGACGGGCATTGAAGGCGAATGGACCGACGCTGGCGCTGGCAAACCCATAGATCAAGATCAAGAACCATACCGGGTACCTGTCCGGCTTCTTCATGATCTCCTCGAGTCGCTGGGTGGCCTCTTCCACGCCGATCACGTCGTGGATGACTTCCTTGTAGATCTGGTGCACGTCTGACAGCCGACCCAGGTCGACGCCCTGGGGCGAACGGACCAGCTTCACTTCCGTAGTGTGGGTGGATGAATCATCGAAGGAGATGATCATGCAGCCCGGCATATAAAGGAATTGACCGTCGATTTCGAGGACACGTGCGGACATTCTCATGTACTCTTCTAAGCGGTGCGTAGGTGCGCCGTACTTCATCAGTGCCCGACACAGCAGAAGCAGGTATCGTTGGCGGGAGAGGAGCTCCGCAATATGAACAGTAATGCGGATCTCATCCTCCAGTTGTGGGCGACCCATTCGCTTGGGCACGCCGGGAACGGCACTGCTGCTCCGGGAGCGCTTGAGCATTGCAATGGGCGAGTTGTTCTTTGTGGTGGTTCCGGACAGGGAAGTGGTGGATTGATTCGGAGATTTTTCGTACCACTTCCTTGGGCGCTGGGGCTTCCAAGTAGGGTCCGGCGACAGGCCCCGGCTACTGAATCCTCCAGAGCTACTCTGACGGGAGTGACCATAGCGGCCGCGTGAATAACCGGGATGGCCAGGCTGGTCGTAGAGCTTCAACAGGGTAGAAAGGATACCGCCACGATACTGTGCCGGCCGTTCGACGTAGGCGTCGGGGTCCCTCTCCTCAAGAGGAGTGACCAGGCCAGAACGCAGTCCGGGAGCGGGCTCGCTATGGCGGGTGAAAAGGTCAAGGTCTTTGCGAGTCATTTGTTGCACGAGCTGATGAGCCTCAGCAGTGCGTGTCGATTGTCGCTTATCTATGAGGTTGTCTTCATCGTCGGAGAAGAGGTCTTGTTTCTCAGAAAGACTGATCATGGGGATCTCATCACCATCCTCGGAGGGTAGCGCCACTTCTGTAGGGGTGGACGCAATTGATGACGGCACACTGGACCGAGGACTTGGCCTTGGAGACTTGGAGCGACTAAGGAGGGATGCCAACCTTTGAGCTCTCTCCTGCGCCGAGTGGATGGCCTTCCCCTTCTCATAACTGACCTCATCATCCCCAGCGATCCCCGGAGAGCTCGCTCGCGAGTGGACCGTCAAACCCATGACACCCGGGGGTGAGTTCCCACTGATATCAACCAGGGGAAACGATTGGGCTTCGGCGGGCGCCCTCTCTGCGGTCGGAATGCTGGCGGTGGGCAAGGGCCTCTGCGGCAATGAAGCAGTTCTGCCATCAAGCCGGATCTCTGACGTCGATCGGGGTCTAACCTCGCCAAGACCGTACTCACTCACAGTAAACTTCACGCGATTCGTGTTCTTAAGAATGCCAGCATTCCGGTGCTTGCCCTGGGCTTCCAACGGTCGGTCCTGAAGGGTTTCGCTATTGGGCGAAGGCAGAGGAGATATACGCGGCCCTGCAGAAGATTGACTTGGCCCAGGCGCTTCGGTGAAGCTTTGAGGTCCGGAGGACACTGGAATATCAAAATAACCACCGGCCATTCTAGGTTCTTTATTTGATGTGACAGGGTTTAAGCGAATTCTTGGAGGCCCCTTCCTGGACAGTAATAGCTATCCGTGATTGGTAATTCGTCTCGGGAGAATTTGTTTCTCTTCTCTTCCTTTACTCCGGTCGAACCTGCGACTGGGAGCTGTAGATGGCGTAGTAAGGATCTGTGGTCTGGCAACTTGGTCAGAGATGCATTGACAATATGATATTGCCAAGAGAGCGAAGGTTCAGCCTACCTAACAGAAATATGCTAGAGAACAGTCGAAAGCACAGACCTATGGACTTCAATGTGATGGTACTTTTGTATCGGCCGAAGGGCGATCGAATAGACCGGAAGGGATGAGAGTCCCGCTACAAAGAATGATGGTACGTCACGATTCCATGTCGTCAGATAACGGTGGGTTCAATATCGTTCAAATGAAGTATTATAAGACGCGAGTCGAGAGATCTTTCAGGGCAAGATCCCACTGCTTGCCTTGTCTGTCCCGAACGGGAAGTTCGATGTGAAGATCCAAAGAAATGACAGAGTAACCTGTCCTCAAGTGTATGGAATGATTGAATCGGGGAACGATGGGCGTCTGGGTGAAGCCGAAAAGGTCCAAATACCGAGCCTAGAACCAGATGATCGTATGGGATGTTGAATATTGTGTGATCTGCCGTTTAGCTTATACAGCAGGACCCTTTCCGGAGCAATATAAGAGCTATAATTATGTCCGACAAGTTCACGTTAGGAGGTGGCAGAGAGCTGACGAGTTTTGTATCAAGGTGCTGCAGGAGTCTTCGCCACAGTGATAAGTCACCGAGGGGATGGGAATTTGATATAGTGACAAATCCAGCAGATGGGTCCTAAATTAATATTAGAGTCAGGTATGAGAAAAGAAAAAAAGAAGAAGGAACAGACATAAAGTCAGGTTCTCAGCATTTAAGACCATAGACCAGCCCCTCTTGTCAGCTATCAGGGGGGACTAGGGAAAAAAAATTGAGATATGAAAAATAAACTAAAATAAAACAAGTGTACTAATTGTGAGTAATGACACTCAAACCCACAAGGACTAGAACTAGAACCCTGCTCAGGCATTATCAGCATAGGTCTTTTTTAATTTTTTTCTTTTTCTTTTTTTTTTAGCGACTATCGTGGCTGCGACCACGGTCCCACGGGGTCCACGACAGGCACCATAGTAGCCACAGGGGAAAGAGTCCGATAGAATTTGACATTTGAAATCTCTCCTATCATTTTCAACGGCCTCTCGTCTGTGGTTACGAATTGTCTCTCCCAGATTAGCATCATGACATTTTTACTCTGTGGCTGTTGTATAGATTGTAGAAAAAAAAAAGTCAAAAAAGAATTGGCAACCGAGAGTTCGGCGAGATGGTCTGGCTCCAAGACTTCTGGAACTCTTAGATCACAAGTATCATTGGCTGTGATGAAGGAGGACTAAACACGGTGTCTCTGAATCTCCTTTTTTTTTTTTTTTTTTTTTTTTCTGACTGTTTATCATCCAGAGGCAAAAACCGGAAGTGGACCCTCTTCGTTCCGCACAAGTTTATCATGAATTATGATAATGTTTCTTTTTTAGCGCCCGAACCTGACCAAGGATCAGGGAAACTGACCCACGAAAGGTTCGGTCGGTCTGGACACGGCGTCCTTGGCTAGAAGTTCGGAAGGCGATAGAACGAAAAAAATAGGAGATAGCCTGTAGTTTGTCCTTTGTTCTGGGTTATTTTATTTTATTTTATTTTTTCGGCTACCCGATACACTGAGAAGCCGATAGATCATCACTTTTTTGAGCGCCGATGATGTGTGTGGATGCGCTAATGACGAAGCTTGACCTGGGAAATTTTTATCTCCTATCACACAATCAGGGTCATGGAGTTATGGACAGGGAGATTTCCAAGTAGTTGGTGGAGACGATGAGAATAGTTCAGTACGATTACGAAGCGTTTTCTTTTACTCTATCACGTGGCAATTGTAGTAGAAAAAGGAAAACTAAAAAAAAAATCTTGCTTTTTTTCTTTTCTTTTTTTATGGAAAATTATTTTCTGGAGGGGCAGTGTGGGAGGGGAATTATTGCCAAGTGAATTAAAAATCATAATAATAATAATCATAAAATAATAAATAAAAAAGTGAAGCATCTGCAACATGCAAAGAATACCGGTTACGACTTCTGCTTCTCCCCCTATCAATGACAACCCCTGCCACATTAATGAGGGAAAAAATAAAAAATAAAATAAAATAAAATAAATAAAAATTGTCCCTGATGATCTGCTTCTAAGGACAACTAAAACTACATGGATTGCCGCTGATCAACTGAATGCACGGTGCACATTTCGGATCGGCGGTCGGCTTGGGTTGGGTACTGCCTAGTTACCCAATCATCCTTGACCCTAATTGATCAGTAAAAGATCCACTAAACAACAACAGAGACTATTCCCCTGCTACCTTTGATTATAATTTATGCCATCACCCGGCTACAGTCATTATAGCGGGATCCACCGCTTATTACCGTGACAGTTTCATAGTCAGTCCCCCGAAAGTATGTTAAGAGTCATCGACGGGGTCAGAAAAGGCAAATATCATTTGTATGATCGATGTTGTAAGTGTAGTTTCAGGCAGCACCTCCTTGCTTAGTTCATGATCCACTCTGCCTCATCATCACAGCCTGCTTACATACTGTAGCACTGTGTATGCGTTTCCATCTGTCGCTATGATTTTCATGATTGACAGAGCTTTGACCCACTGTCGTATACCATATATAGGTCTTACTATTACCTAGGTTACATAAGCTGCAAAGAAGACCATTCTTCTGTTTAAACTCTCAACTAGGCGCTGTATTCTTTCATGTTCATAATTTTGCTTAGCCTGCGCAGTATGAACATGCTACTTACTACTTGTAAATATGAATCGGTATGTATCTCCTTTTCTAACTATTGCTGTTTAATTTAATACATTCATCCCGACTAAATCAATCAAACAAACAAAGCTCTGACTGCATAGCCAAAACAGTTTCAACCAATATCATAGTATTAAACTGACCTACATTCGCTTACCGATGCAGTGTAACCGAACCAAGTCCAAGCGCAAATGCCGAAAAAGACTGACCCGATCCCGACCGGTCGGAATGCCGAAAAGCAACTCTCGGATCAGAAATATAGAGCAACATTCTTTAAAAGCATAGCTCTTCCAGTTGTATGCACTCCGTACGTATGCTTGATAAATGCCCATCCCTGAACGAGATCCTTAGTAATCAACTATTTCTGGAACAGGTGGATCCGAGCTTATTTGTTCCGCTTGTAGGGTCAGCTGTCACTGCTTCTTTTCGTCAGTCATTATTAATCATTCTTAGAAGATGTACTGTTCATACTCGAGAGTACTGTATACACTGTGCAGGATCATTGTACTCTTGAACACCACACCACAATCTCAAGACAGAAAAAAAGATAACACAAACTCAACCAAATCACAATATCATTACACACTAAAACCCCAATAGACACGCCCAGACCAAGCACCGAACAAAACAACCCAACGACTCAACCAACTTATCGCAAAATCGCCACCCAAATTCCTTCCAAATAAGCACTAACAAATCCTCCGTCCAGATAAGCCCTCGGAAGTAGGGACCCGGACCAAAATTCCAATTTTCTCCCCAGCGACCAAGCGTGCATATTAATGTGCAGGCGTAAGCGAACCAGCTACTAAATCCGGTTCCACCCAACTAACGGTTCCTAGATCCACTCCATCCACCCAAACTTTTCTATACCCTGTCGACCTTTCTAGATCTTCTTCCGCCCCAGTTAAATTCCTGGTCAGCTGGTCTGCAGAGATATCTAGCTTCTGTAGAAACAAGACTAGCGAAGCAATCTGGTCGGGAATTTGATTAATAGAAGCTTGGATCGCGATCACTTTCACATGGAAGAAATTAAAAGAGGCTGGGTTTGGGTTGACTGTGATTTTTTTTCTTCCGGTGTCCTCGGAGACTCTTGCTAGCCCTACTTTATCCACTTGTTACTACGCTGTATACACCCGCTAGTTTAATTTGTTTTTTAATGTCTTGTACATCAGATATGATTTTCATATATAACAATAAGAGATAGATAAATTGCGCCAGACCGACAGTTCTCACCGTCTGGTCAATATCTCCAATCACTGCTACCAGTCGCATGGATCTTTCTGCAGGCAGCACGTAGCACATATTCCATGCAAGATAGAAAACCTAGTCTTCCGTAGGCGCCGAACCAATGAACCCCCCATCACCACCACCTCATCTACCTTCTCGACGGTCCAAGCGTCGGAGCCATTCTCCTAATTGACCGATTCACTACTCACAAGTCACAGCTCAAGATAAGTAAAAACAATCGGGCACAAACACACCACCACGTGGGAAACAACCCAGAAACAAAATGAAACAGAAAAAAAAAAATCTCGAACAAAGCGGTCCGTGCCGGTATCATCTCCTCGGAAACAATACCAGCATGTGGGTTGATATCATTACATTCAAATCGAGGGAAATAAGCACCGGACCCATCAACCAGTCTATCGTTTCATGATTTTAAGGCGTAGTGCATTGCTGCCCAACTATCTACTAGTTTAATCGTGATTAGTATGTTATATATCACTCCCTTAATTCCCTCAGGGATGTGGCCAGTGCTTATCTAGCGTGTTTCCCCCTCCCCTCCCTTCTACGCGACTCGGAGTTCATGGCCGAGTCGACTCCGAGACGGGCCGGTGAGGTTGACCCGATGGATCATTAGGGTATGCTTGCTTTGTGTGTCTGCACGGTTATGTCATGTGGTGTGCTGGTGATGTTGATCTAGGAGTATTCTGGAAGACTGTTTGCGCACGGGCACTAGCGGTACTTGGGCTTAGGTATACATGCATGTACAGATGCAGATGTATCTTGATAATCGTTGTCGTCACGACCGACAGTTCGGGCTGGCCCGGTAAGCGCGGTTCCAGATGCTTTCTTCAGACTATGCAGGTATGCAATGGCGTGGATATTAGATATCTGGCGTATATCTGGCTTGTAACAGACCTTCCGGCAAACGGCATCACCACCTATACCTACTTCTCTGTCACATTCCCCCAAGCCCTTTACTAAGACCGCCTATCCCCTTTAGACGGCCCCGAAGCAACTGTGGATCAGAATTGATAACATATCGTAAGGGACTCAACGTAGACCCAAGCCTTGTATATTACTCGTCTCGTCGCTTACACGACTTATCCCCACAACCCCAATCACCCTGTCCAGTACTCAGAGATGGGGTCCTGACATGGAAAAGTCCAGTCGCCGGTTTGAGTGGGGTTGCGCGTCGGTCGGATCAAAGCAATAAACGTTAGGCCAAATATGAAAATGTCATTGGACAAATCTTCCCTCACGGCACTTCATAATTACAGCAAGGAAGAAATATTATATTTTGCACCATAAGAACCGCACAGTATGGATGTACCTTAGCTAAGCCTGTTGTAGATTATGAACCATGAATCGTTCTGCATTGGCTAGATAACTGGCTTTCAATAAATTTGCATCCACTAGGTTTAGGGCTACATGCTTGCGCTATAGCATATGCACGTTCCTCGAACTCGAAATACTAACTACGAGGTTACCAAATGTCATAGTATCTACTAGGCTCATCATCGTCAATTCACAAAACGAGCGAATCAAATGAACAATTCAACTAGATACATCCACACTCAATCCATACCAACAAACTACCTCACTCAAATCAACACATCCACTCCCAAAAGCACCTCATCCTCCCATCCATTCTTCTTTAAAAAAGCCAGAATAAGAAAAGAACTAACAAGTCCCCCCATGAATCCGCACAGACCCGAAAGTCTCCCACCCAACCACCGGCTTCAGACACGACTGATCCGACGCCTTCGAGATAAACGCCCCTTTGCAGTTCTTCTCTTTATAGAATGACGCCGTCGCCTTCTGGAAGTTCAGCTTCGCGCCTCTGATTTTGTAGTTCGCGCCCATGTTTGTGCACCCGCAGGCGGAGATCTTGCCCACGGTGGATCCGCCGCAGGAGGCGCTCGTGTAGGGGTAGACGATTGTTGCGGTTGCAGCGGTGAGGAGGGTGGTTATTGTTAGGAGTTTCATTTTGTATCTTATTTGAGTGCGGTAGAATAGAGAGGAGAGGGTTGATGAAGTTAAGTTAGGGTTGGAGTATACTGTAGAGATTGATGGGCTTGTTGGATGAATATACCGGTGTTGTAGGTTGTTTATATACCTTTCATGAAAAATTCTACGGTTTATCCAGTTAAGCAAGGAACGATGACTATCCCTTGAGAATACGACCTATACTCGTATTCCTGCATGCCAAGTGCACCTACCACCGAACACGAAGAAAATCTTCCGTCGAATGTAACCTTTCTCCAGCGGGGAAGTGATGGACACAGTTCACCCCGCTTGATGGCTGGAAACTGGGCTGAAAATAGATATATCTTGGCTAGGGTGTTTGCTGGGGTTGGTCCTGACTTGGGTTGTTTTGTTTTGGGGTTTGTTGGGAGGGTTGTGCTTTTGTGATTATACTAGTATGTTTTTTAGAGAAGAACGTTATATCTAATAGTAAGGAATAATATTAGTAATGTTTTTATAATTAAAGGATTTACGTAGTGGCATCAAGCGTTGTTTGTCTCCGTCAGCTACTAGTATCTTACGATGTATTCACATCCAGTTACATTCGCCTTTGACTTTAACTGTTGTCTAAGCTAAAGCTATGTTAGCACTCGAAGGAGGAAATGTGTATAACTCCGAGTTCATGTGTTTGTGACTTTTGATTGCAATTGGAGGACATTCACCGCGGTAAGTATCATTGAACTACTTCACTCGAACCACACCAGGCTGATCCTGACATGTGCAGAGGTTCTTGGTTGATAAACTTGAACAGCACTTTCAAGCACATTGAAAGGATGTCTCAGGTCTTTCACGGTGTCGTGAGGCGATGCCCATGTTGAGCCCTCTAGTCAAGCCTTGGTCATCGACGGGTCTCCTTGACTGTCATACCACTCATGCATGGTATCCAAAGATAGCTTCTTTGGGCTTCTTTGTATACTGCCTCGTCACACGCAGGAACAGGGGTGATTCACTTATCCAGCTTTACAAGCCTATCATTCACCAACTTTATCTAAGGTTCTGAGTAGTGCCGAGGTTACATACAACTGCTGCGTCTGGCTATTACCATCCGCGCGATCTGAAGATCGGGTGGGCTTCAATCCAGACATATCCCGTTTCTTCAGCACTTGCTACAGGAGAGAAATAACTGGAACTTTGATTCTCAGGTCCGTCTTGACTACGAAATATATTGATCAACTTACTCAAACTAGCTTCATCTTAGCATGTGTATCGTTGACGTGTCTATGAAAATCTACGAGTGCGGCGATAGGATCAAAGAAGATGTCAGGTTCAGGCCTTGTCCCTATATCGGCACTTCCTCTTGTCCGGGTCGTAGGGAAAACCCCTTAGGCTCGAGTCGCGTGAAAGGCAAATGTGGAAGTTACGGTTGCAGAAATCCATAAAATATCTGCCAACTGTATTGGGTGGAGCTGGGGCATTGACTATAATGTTTGCTAGCTGGAGGTTGTGATTCAGAATCATGCTTTGTGCTGGGTTTACAGGAATATGGAGGGAGATAGTATATGAATTCATTGGTTTGCAGGATTGTTGCTCACGTCAAGCCATAACTTTTTTGAAAAGCTATCCTATCGAATGACAGGCTTTGATCTCGAATAAGTGCCTCTACATCAGCATAGCGTTCCGTCCAGCAACCGTATATCACAGTGCCACCGGGTATATCATCAACTGGAGGATACTTCTGAGACGCAAAAAGAGCATCAACTAGTTCTTCGTAGTCGTCTTTCTCTGCTACGGATTCAAATGGCCCGGGAGACTTGTAAGGCCAATGGCCGGTCATGATTGTGTAAAACACCGACCCGAGGCTGAATATGTCCACAGCCTCGGTGGACATCCATGGCTTGCATGGATTGAAAAAGCCCGGGTCGGGAAGATGTCCGCCATCGATTTCACCACATGTCGATCCTCCAAAGTCACACAGGAGAAGGTCGAGTTTGCCTTTAGAATCGGAATGCAATAGAAAATTTTCAGGCCGCAGATCTGAATGAATCACCCCCTTTTGGTGAATGTATTGAACGGCTTCCGCTGCCTGGCGACACCACTTCAGTCGAAGAGATGGATCAATAGTATCATTGTGCTGGTCAATGTAAGCCTGTAGATTACCCTCGCTAGCTTCTTCGAAGAGTAGTCCACGAGGCGCCTCTGAGATACCAATATAGCTATAGTAGGACGATATTTAACACATCGAATCACTTGGCTTGGGCTGACATACCGGATTATTCTAGGGTGTGTCCCTAAGATATTTAAAAGCCGCTCTTCAACCTCAAAATTGTGCTTGATGTCCTTTACAAAGGGATGGGTTGCTGTCGCAGAATGCCACCACGAATACCTCGGGCATTTGACAACGACCCCCGGTCTCATTCTTGCTATCAATGAGGTCGAGCCTTGGCTCAGTGGATCATCGTAATGGGGCTCGTAGGGAACCGGATCTTCCTTTTCACTTTTGCCAGGTAATACAACTTCATTCCGCTGACCCAGTCCCAGAGCGTCGTTACTCGCGACAGCGGGAGATTCATTTTTCGACAGGGGCCGTTCGTATCTCTCAAGATCATCAGGCTCTTCGCGAATAGATAATGACTTCCTGCTGAACGGAACTAGGTGAGATAAAAGGTCCAATGAACCGCGAAACAAGCTCCCCAGTACTGCATAAACAACCGAGTAACATTTCCAAAGAAGCACCAGCATTTTGGAGATGTTGTAGAAAGCATTACAGCAACTGTTGGGAGTCGTCAAAGGGGTGCGGTTGTCACATGACATCTTAGGAACTTCTTAGACAAGCAGTTTTCAGTAACATCTCAATATATGTAAAAAACTGTAAAGAGGGGTTTTTATATAAGAAAATTGTATTATATTTTCAGATTCTATATTTTAGACTTCTGCCGGCAGAACACACCTAAAACAATGCAAAAATGATGAAAACCAATGCTGGCCGTTATAGTCCGCCGTAGTCCGCTGTAATCCCCAGCCATCCTACAACATCTGGACGTGTCTTCTCGAGCAGTGAATCCGAAGACCTCCCTGCAATTTCACACTTCCTCCAATGTTGGCACCAAGGTCTTCCGCTCTTCTAGTGAGCCGCTATTGCAAAAACTCAACTTATTTAAGCCCCTTTCAGCGCACACCAATAAGACAATCAAACCCTCCTTTCTCCCGCAGAACCAGCACAATGCCAAGCCCTCCCCTGCTTTCTACACGACATACAGGTCTATCTGGTCGCACTTACACCGTTGAACATGTTCTGCAGGAGGAGGTTTCTCCACCGCGTCAAGTCTGTCGTGCCTCGTGAGTACACCGACCCCCCCCAGTCCTTCCCCCTGATTACATGCTGATACCTCTCTAGGGCAGATGGTCACAACTTCATATTAAAGTACATACATCCCGTCAACTTTGAAGATCTGCAAGAAGTCAACAATCGTCTACGAAATGCAAGCCATGTCCGCCTTGCCGTGGACACTATCCCCGACAAGTCTATGTTTGTTTTTGAACACTTCACAGATCATCTCTTGACTCTTGCCCAGAAGGACCTACCCCTTGTGGCAATCAAGGGGATTCTCAAGAATGCCCTTACGGGTCTTGCTGAGCTTCATGATCGGGATATCGTTCATACAGGTATTGTCACTGCTTTTTTTTTTTTTTTTTTTTTTTTTTTTTTTTTTTTTTTTTTTTTTTTTTTTTTTTTTTTCATACATCTTTGTGGGATACTGGACAACAACTTACTCCTTGTAGATATAAAACCCGACAATATCTTCATCAACTGGCGGAATCTCAATAATGAGATTCGCATTGACAAAGTCCAACTCGGCGATCTAGAAGACGCAGCTCATATACCCCCAGGGTGCGATATGATCGGGAAACAGGCAGGGAACTGGATGTGGAGGAGCCCCGAAGCCCACGCCAGAGGGCCTGTCAACAAACCTTCAGATGTGTTCTCGTTTGCTATTGTTGTGAGTCCCACGCTCATAACCTTCAAGCACAACTGATAACAAGCTTCTTAGTGTATCTGCGCCGTCTATAAGCGCATCATTTTCGCAGTTCAAGAAAGCGAGTTGGAAGAGGGCGTTGATCCCCTTGCTATTGTCGTCGAGCGACAGATCTCGTACTTTGCAGATGAAGATGGATTAAATGGCTTCTTGAAGTATCTCGGGGATAATCCGTGGGTTCGCGTTTTTGAAGTGACTCGGGACAGATTTAACCAGGAGACCCCGCGTGAGCCGTTTGCGTTCTGGAATGGTGTTGATGATGAGTTCAAGAGCCTTGTGTGTGCTATGACGAATTTTGATCCGGGAAAGAGGATCACGGCGCGGCAGGCGTTGGAGCATAAATGGTTTGAGGGCGTTTGATGGAATCAGTGTTACCGAGTCCAGATCAATTAAGATCACTTAGTGCTGTGTCTGTATCTTGCCAGGGATGTCCCTTCAGCCGAGAGTTTAGTGCTGTAGGTGTCTAAGTATCTGTGTAATAATATATGAATATGGGGTCCATAATTCTCATTGATAAGCAAGAATTTATAAAATCAAATACCAACATCTGCAACAGCAATTAGATTCCAATACCCAAGGTCACCTTGTTACCTTATCCAACAGGACTTGGTGTATATTGCGTATCTGCTTGTGCCGTTTGGCGGACTGAAGGATATCTGGGTTGAGTTTGGTGAGACGGTTGTTTTGTATGATAGCTTGGGGTGCAGTGCGTCTATTCGACATAGACGCATACGAGGAGCACTCTCAAGGCGCTGCGTCGGGGTGGGAGGGTCAGCTTGATGGGGACTCTTGTTAGCATTGGGGTTCCGGGGGTTATGGTCAATAATATTACGTTGAAGGGTAAGTTTGTAGTAGAGATGAGGGAGGCAATGCTGACGATGTATTACAATAGGCAAGATGATGTATCAACAGGAGGCTGTAGTACTTCCCCTAGGTAAGGGTGTCATAGAAACCAAGTAGTGAGAATATATCCTTGGTGATTCAAAGGACAAGTTGATATATTAACATAAATTTATTATTTGATAAAGATATAGTGAATTATAGTAAGAGATAAGTTTCAAAGATTTAAAGATTGTTTTCATATAGGGTTCAGGGTTCGGGGTTCCTACAACATACAGTACAATCTCTACTAGTTTTGTTCATAACACTTTTCAGAAACAATAATAAAAAAAATAAAAAAAAAACTTGTATGTAGAAAGTATCTACTAATGGTCTTAATAACTTATTTGAAAATATATGAATATATACCCGAAGAAAGATCATGCTTTGATAAAAATGGCATTTGTTACCCCAGACTTTTGAGACTTGTATAGCAAGCCACCGGCAACTGACTAAGTAATGTACAATTAAGACACAAAGTCAGGAGGCTGGCTTCGGGACAATATTGTTCCTGTAGCTTTGTCTGTCTGACGGTTCATAAATCCGACCCCTGATTCCAAGTTGTCTACATTTCCAGGGTCATTTCTCTACTTCCATCAAGCGGACATTCGTCTAGCACAGCTTCATTGACCCACAACACCAGCTAACATCGATTCCAAACTGTAGAAGTGAGTCTCCTCGAGCTCAGCCCCATGGGATCAAGATAAAACTGACAAATACAGACGAGCCAAAATGGAGGAACAGAAGCCTCTCCGAGTTCTCGTCACTATCTCACACAAAAGCACATACTGGGAGCAATCCTGGTCCGCATCAGAGGACCTACTCCCAGTGGCGTTTGAAGTCCTAAAATCCAACCAATTACTGAGAGGCTCATACAGCCACCAACCTACAATCAAACTGCTGGCAAAGCAGCGCTGGGCGACTCAATTGTTTCTGGTATTTGACATTGCCAATACATCCTATGACCCTGAAACGGGCCATCTACTAGAGCAAAACCAGCTCCCCGTTGCAATTGTCCGGCTAGGCAAAACAGTCCAAGCATATTCGGCCGGCCCTCCGGTGCAGAACAAGATCAATAAGGATATTGCAAGGATTCACAACCATAACGGCATAAACAGTCTCCCACCCTTCGCTGTAGATTACACGATTGGACCACCGTTATATACTAACCCACGGGATCCGTCATCACTATTTACGTGATTTCCCTACATGTTTTTCCCTTTTCTTTTGTCTTTTCTTTCTTGCATGTCCTTTTTACATAGAGACTGATTTAGACACTTTGATCATTATCGAACCCCGCAGTTGGTCCTACGGTTCACGTTGGATATGAATCTGGGGCATCCAAGAACAATGGATAGCAGTGTAGAATGTATTGGCGGAGAGATCACTACAAGCAGGCTGATGCTGGGATCTGGGGGCTTTCCTGATTTTGGTGGATTTCCTAGTATTGACTCTTGAATTTAACTCACTAATGCTAAATATTAATTCAGTATATCGCAGACAGATAGATTGAGAAACGAAGGGTTAACTTGTTTTTTCTATACGATATTCCTACAACGTAATGCTTTCAGTGCGGGTGTTATAGGTCTTCAGATAACCCTCTAGCTTGGGAGATGTATATTAAATTGTTATTGTTTCATACGGAGTGGTAATCATAGCAAGACTAAGGTTGCTAGTTCCAGAATAAAGCTTTGTGTCCTGCCTAGTCGTACCCTTTTGTATGTATATAGATGTATCAAGTCTATTTCGGATATGGTTAGATAAATACATATTTAAGGAATTATAGATTTGCGAGCTTTTCATAGTATTACATATAATACAATCATTAAAGAAGTACGTCTACAAATATTAATTAATATCCGGTTCAATAAGGTCGTTGAATGATTATCATTGCATTTCCATGGATCATAAGTCAGTATGCCACCAGACTTTCGTCGCCCTACATATATACTACTTAATACCGAGTACACCTGCTAATAATGAAATAATTCAAATCCAATCATACTACTCTGTGTTCTCATAGAACAACCCTACTGCAACCATGTCCCTTCGCGTCTCCGCATACTCCACAGAACAGTGACAAGTGAACATCTAATGACCCAGAACCCGACGCGAACGACCCAATCCAACAACCCAGACAACCATGCTAAAGCTGTCAAGACTATTTCGCCCCCAGCCCGCCCCGCAAAATAGCCGAGCCACCCAATATAAATGCAGTGTCGGATGATCGTATGTCTCCAGACTCACATCTACCGCTGTCATGATAATCGGCATCATACCCTTCTCGACGCATAGTTCTTTGATCTTGCTAGGCGTAGTGTGGGGTTAACTGGTGTAGGTGCGATGTATAAATTGGGTTCTGTTCGGGTTGTAGAGTCACTTGTTTATGGGATTATCTATATTTTGTGGTTCGGTTATAGTTGGTAATATCAAGTATAGATCATGGGTTGGACACAAGTCTCGCAGCGTCGCTGGGAACGCCCGGTTAACGGCATCGAGGGCTACTTTACCGTCTTGAGAAACATGATCGCCCCTCTTTGCGGAGGACGGGAGCACTTCACCCTCTTCGCCAAGGTGAAGGTTGAAATTGACGTGTCTGATGCGGAGGGCGCGCTGAGACACGCCTGGAAGCAGATCCGGTACGAGCAGCCGCAGATTGCGACGGTTGTAGAGGACATGAAGAAGGTCTACGAGGTGCCGGATGAGACGGGCTTGGAGGAATGGCTCAGAGCTACCTTTATTGTCTCGTCTGCGTCGGACGCGGAGGAGCTCTATCGCAGGGCTGAACCGGTCAGCCGGGCGACGCTGTACTACGTGCCTTTGTCATCGGAGATCCTGGTCCGCATTCCCCATTACACCATAGATGCGATCGGCATGCTGCTGCTGCTGCACAGCTACTTTCGTGCTTTGGAGAACCCGGCCAAGGATGTTCGGTTCGGCGATGAGTATACCCGTCTCGCGCCTGCGGTCGAAGACACGCTCGGACAGCCGGAGGAGCCAACACCAGAGCAACTCAAGGAGGCGATCGACACGGCCCGGCAGTGGACGAGGGAGATGCCTGGTATCGGCCCCGTGTCGAAGGCGGGCAAGGCCCCGTCCGGTCAAAGCCAGAACTTGGAAGAGGTGTACAGCAAGGAGATGACCCAGCGGATCGTCGAGAGGTGCAAGGAGAAAGGCGTCACTGTGACTTCTGCCGTCCACGGCGCGTACATCTGGATGCTCCGCAAGTACGCAGACCCCACCGGCAACCTCTCCCGATACGTCACAGCAGCGTCGATTAACCTGCGGCCGTATCTGGCAGAGCCGTATGGCTCGAGCCAGTACGCTGCGTCGGTCTATTACGCGATAATAAGTTGGGCCTTCGACATGCCCGAAACGTACTGGGACGGGGTCCGCCTGCTGAATGAAAAGTACCAGACTGCTATCAAGGGCAACCCGGTGGCCTTGGAGAAGTCATCGCACTTTACGCGAGGGTTGTGCGAGGTCGTTCAAACGCCCGAGTTCCTGGCCAATGCGGTTGCCAGGGACGCCCTGCCTAGCAGTCTGGGAATCGTGGAACAGTACTTGCAGCGCACGTACGGTAGCAACATTGCTGTCCAGGACTTCAAGCTAGGGGTCGACATAGTCCAGGGCATGTGCCTGCTGTGTATTTACACGTTCAATGACCAGTTGCGGTTGGTGTATAACTTCAATGAAGGGTTTGAGGGGGCATCAGATATTAGACGGTATTTGGATGAGATGAAAGAGGTGCTAGAGCGAGAGTTGCTGGGTTAGATAGGAATGTGTTCAGATGTAGGATACAGTGAAAGAATTCAGTTAGGGCAAAAATGCTGGTAGAATCCAAAGCAAAAAGAAAAAGATATTGACGAGAGTGGGATTTGAACCCACGCCCCTTTCGAGACTGGAACCTTACTCCAGCGCCTTGGACCGCTCGGCCATCTCGCCTTGTTGAGATTTGTTGTTTTAAATGGATCTATGATGGTTAGCCAATCAATCCTATATCAAATACGGAACATTAGATATGCATCGTGGTGTTTGTATGTATGTTTATTATTCTAAATAACATTATACTAAACTGTAGTCATTATTACTCAGGTATATCCTGGGCTTTCATGAATTGCAACGGTTTTATGTGTGGTACTAAGTGCAAGCTCAACATCGAATCATGATTGAAGCTGTCGGTTATATAAAACGTAAACCCTAATTCGGAATTCAAGCTGCCAACCCAACACTCCATATCCAGGTCTGAGACTTAGTAAAATACCATGAACTAGAATAAAATCCCCCAAACTCGTGCATCAAACCACCCACAGTGAGTTTATATTGAAATAAGTGTGCGAGGTTAGTCTGGAGTATGATGCAGAGTGTGCCTGGGCTGTGTGTTATGACGGTTTTGTAGGGATGATGCTGCGGGCGCGTGTTGACGTGTCGGGGTAGGAAGAGGGACTTGATGTCTAGGTGTAGGCTGATCTCTTGGATGACGGTGACTTTGGTGTTTTGTTGGGGTAAGTGGATGATGGGTGGGCGAAGTTGTGGCCGTGGTAGGATTCTTTGTGTTTTCGTCGAGTTGGTCTTCTTCCGTTTGGATCTGTGCTGGATCTGGATGTTTGGTGTGGTCGGGTTAGTGTTAGAGGTGAGATGTCAGAGTGAATTTATGTGCGGCTACAGAGAATCCCCTTGTATGTGAAATATTGTGAGACTTCAGGCCGGATATGCCCTTCAAATGAATTGCTGCCTATCATACCATAGCCACCATATCCACATCAATCATCCAGAACACCCCAACTCCAGTGCTGTATGCCGCCAAAAACCTAAAACCCGGCCCCGTAACTGGGCCGGACAAAAATACATGACAAAGAATTCAGGTGCTAAATACCCTGTTGAAGTGAATGGATCTATCACATTTCGACCCGGCTCAATGCCCCGAGAATCAGACCAAGGTCTTCCCTTGGTCTTGGGCGCAGCGTGAGGTCTTTGCTCTCGCTTTGGTCCTCGGTAAGCGCCACGCCCCCCCTGTCTCGTTCTTCCAGTCGCTCGGCACAGATGCGCAGGACCCGTGATGAGACCGTGTCCGACATGTTCCGATAGAGTTCGATATCGTGGATGCCAGCCGCCAGCGAATCGAGCGTCGGCGCTAAGCCGCGGGTTATGCGGGAAAGACGAGTAGATACAGCGGAAGGCGTGATCGGCGGTAGGCTGGGTTCTGTTGTTAAATCTGACGGGGTTTCTGTACTCGATGGTTTTGCGGATTTCGGATCTATCGATGCGTAGATCCTTTGCTGTGAGGGGTCAAGTAATGATAAATCAATTGACAGAGGTTCCGTTCGTGACTTGGTCTGAGGGTCGGGATGCGAAGACTCTGTTTCGCCGTTTGGTGCAGGATCCTGCTGTGATGGATTGATTCTGGGAATAGACGGTGGCCGCAAAAGTGCATTGAGACCATGTCGCTCTCGTTGTAGCCTTGTAAAATTAGCGCCATCAACATTACCGCAAGAACGGTCCGCTTACCTTTGTATTTGCTCCTCCAGTTCCTTGATCTTTTCTTCGTTCTGTAAATTCCTCGGGTTTGGCTTTTTGACAACGACAGAGGGTGGCTCCAAGTCTTCTCGCGCAAACCAGTCTGATAGTTCTGAATTGGTAGAGAAATCCTTGAGAATCTCTTCTTGAATCACGCGCGCTACATGACGTTAGCCCAAGTCCAGCACCAAGCTACACCCAACCTACCCGCTAGCCGAGCGCTCGCATCCTCGGAACGCGATCCAGAGGGCTTGTCTCCCATAGCCCGAGTTGCACACCAGATTAAGAGCTGCCTCATTCTTCGTGGTTCGGGTAACCCTTCGCTAGAGATGTGCTTGTAAAAGTCCGCCGTATCGACTTTATCATGGGGCAAAGCTGGTCTGTGTCAGCGCCGATCCAACAGTCATCAGCTGTGATTACCCACCATTAGATGCTCCAGAATCAATGAGTGAACTGGCTCTCCGCCCCCGCATGCCCAGACTGCTTCTCCTGTTTCCCTTTCCTGATTTCGCGGCCCCTCTTAATTCCTTATTTCTCTGCATGACCGGCGTATCGGCCATAGGTAGCGCAATCTTCGTCCCCTGCGCTGGCTCAGGCGAAACAAAGCCATTCCGCTGATCTTCATGCGATTTACTCGGCCTTCCCTTCCTCCGTTTCTTTTCCAACGGGACCGTTTCGGACTTGTCATCGCGCCTGCGCATCGAGCGCGTAGTATCCGCTGGCTGTGATTCTGGCTGGGGCAAATCAGTTTTCGCAGTCGCTCTCGTCGACCGCGTGGATCTCTCTGTTGATTGCTTTGGCTCTGTAGTAGTCTCTGCCTGTTTCGCCGTTCGCTTCTTGGGTGGCCGGCCTCTTCTCGGAGACGGTTTTGGAGCCGCATCTTCTGTTGGTTTCGGTAGCTCTGGGATCGTCTCTACCGCTGGCTTCGCCTTCTTGGGCCCAATGCGGAATTGAAACCCCTCCACATCTTCTTCGAATGCGTCTTCTGCAATGATAAATTGAACATTAGCCCATCGACTCAATTCCCCCATACCGTACATTCCGGGGATCGCCTTAAGCTCTCAACGCATCTCCCCCCACGTAGAGAAATACTCACGCTTTCTCTTATTAGAGCTCATGCTCTCCTCACTCTTCTCCAAACTAGTCAAACTCAACCGCGCACTCGACCGTGTGCCCTTCCTGCGAGTAGCGCCCGAAGACGCAGGACGCGCCTGCGCCTGGGACGTTGCCATATCAAGTTGCGTTAACGGTCCGCGACGTTTCGTCTTAGTCGTAGGGGTGGCCAAAAGCGTGACGGTCATGTCAGGACCAACACAAGCGGGGTAAGATCGACAAGGCGACGAAGCAAAGCGACAAACCTCCAGAGAGGATGAGAAGCCTCCCCGACGCGATCGTGGATTCCGGAAAAAAAGGGTTTGTCCACTTATCGGGTCGCAGAATATTCGGTTCCTCAGGGTATCGGTTCACAGAGTCTTTACCATCCAATTTGGAAAGAGACTCAGATAATGCAGTAATTCCTACCGACCGTATCCCGTCCGATAAACTTCATCGAAAATTCAGAGGGGGTTCGCTGCGCGGTCGCAGGACGGTTGAAGCAGGCGGGACTTCACGGACGGGAACCGGGGGGGTTTGTTGGTCGAAGTACGTGTGACGGTCGGCAATCGGGGGCGCGCCTCCAACAATTCTTCAGTGAGCAATTCACGGCGAACACTGCGCAGTTTTCGAATTAAACTTGTTGGATTTTTCCGGCGGAATCACAGAGCGCTCCTTGCGCAGCTTTAAAACTCGGGCATCGATTGACGGGGGGGAAATTTGGCTCTTGCAAGTCCGCAGCACGCGGTTGTTTTGGTCGTGGCGCGTGGGGGACCGCGCTATTCCGTTTTAGGACTGACACTCTACATCTACTTCTGAACATTATTCCAACTCTTCTTGTTTTGTGATTGTTCGAATGATTTTTTTTTTTTTTTTTTTTTTTAATTTTTTTTTTTTTTTTTTTTTTTTTTTTTTTTTTTTTTTTTTTTTTTTTCTTTTTTTTTTTTTTTTTTTTAACTTTGTTTACATACATTCTAATTCTTATGATTATTTGGATTTTTAAACAGACCGAAATAATATTGACATTGGAAAGTTATATGTTCAAAGATAATCTAACATGTACACACTTTATCGGTAGCCACTAAGCTATCCGTCAATACTACTGGGAAGTTGGAACACATAGAATAGTGCTAGACAATCGCTGCAAACGAATGACACCGGATCTTTGAAAAAGCACAACCGAAACGCCGTGACATGATTAGAGCCCCGTCTCAATAACCGGGCTTATGCAAAAGCAGGCGCATCCGTCACCGGTGCTAAGCTACCCTCGATTCTGCGCTTAGCAGCCTGCATCTCTTCGGCAGTGATATTTTCCGCCTTCTTCGGTAGATCGGGCTCGAATTCAGGAATATCAGGGCTGTGACCCACAGACATGCCAACTCGGATCTGAAACATAGGCGGATCATGTTAGCAAAGAATCGTCGGCGAGCAGCAAGGGGGAGCGGGAAGGTCTCTTACCAAAGTTTCCAGAGGACCCTTCGAATTATCGACGAGGTCGCTGTCAAAATTCATCTGGCCCTCTTCAAAGAGGAGCAAAAGCGTACTTCCACCAAATTTGAAGTAACCTAGTTCTTCGGCTCGAGCAACTTTCTCTCCAGCCTGTCGTGTGATGACCGTGCTACCGACCATCATTGCGCCCACGCAGACCACCATGACCCGGCCATGAGCAACCGAGTCAATTGGCACCAAGATCCTGACATTCTCTCCGTACACATCCAATGCGGATCGAATAGCCATCGGGTTCACCGTGTAATACTCACCTTCAATGGTCTTCGGTGTTCCCATAACACCGTCCACGGGGATGTGGAAGCGATGGTAATCCTGCGGCGCAAGGCGGAAGATTCCCAAAGCTCCGTTTTTATATCGGCTGACGTCCTCGGGGTACGCGTCTCCGAGCAGTCTCTCGACGGAAAATTCCCGTCCCTTGACCCAAATCCCGGTAGCTTCATCCATGCGGTCAAAAACTACCGACCGACAATCAGCGGGAGAAACCACGATTCTGGGCTCGTCCGGCGCAGAACAGGGCCGAGCACCCGGTTTTAGCTCGCGGTAGAAGAACTGGTTGAAATTCTGAAACTTCTCCAAAGGAAGGAGAACCTCTGACAGATCAAGTTGATGGAAATTGATAAAGTCTTGAATCTGGCTCGTTGACGCGGGATCATCGTACTTCTTGCCTTGCTTGATACTGAGTGACTTCAAGATCTTACGGACTGTGCAGGTCGTTAGCTAGATTTCTCAAAAAAAAA